>JAANSQ010000480.1:0-23428 GCA_036850885.1 Lepidocyrtinus dapeste
TAATCTGCGACTGGTGCGGCGATGATGGCCTGCCTTTTATTACAAAGCAGTACCTTTTATGGATGGTGGAAAGATTCTCATGAGAAATGAAAGTGAACGCGACATAACTGTTAGATTACGTATATTGCATGTGACTACATAGGCAATCAGATTACATCGTATGAAATGATGGCTGTTTCGAGTCATAAAAAAATTTACCATTGGGTTTCCCTCCTATTATTGAGGAGAGTTACCTCATTCACAATTTTCTGAAGTTATTTTTAAGCAAAGTGTGTACTACACGCTTCTAACCATTGTTGTGTTTATTTCTATCCTTAAATGTAGGTGTGGATGTATCGTCCCAAAGGAATGGTTACGTTTACATTTTTCCCCCTTTTGACATGAGGAACTACAACAGGTTGTGGCTGACAGAATTATGTATGCATACACGCACCTTAGAAGCTCGTTAGAAAAATGCAATGTGCATTTATTACATAGTTCCTTTGTTGCATTTTTTGAGTCACAGTTGGCACTTGAGTTAAGGTATTAACCCTATGCTTTTAGTATAATAACAATAATAAAAAATTATCATAGGAAGTTTCCGCACATTTACTTGTTATCAACTAGCGCAGAATCATGTAATAATTATGCTAAATACTGAATGATTCTGGCACTTTTCCTCTCTTTACTTAAATATTAGTAGGGAGGATTACGTGATAACTGACAAAACTTTCCTATTTATTTACTTTACTTCAGGCTGAATAAAAAATTGATGTCTTGAGTCTCTGACTAGATATAATAGAAGATTTTGAACTACTCTGGTATTTTCATAATGAAGTAAGTACACAAGTTTGAAATTGAAAATTCTTGTAGAATTTTCTAATAAGTTTACATTATGCAAAGTACAAGTTGTTTTGTAGGGAAATTCCATAATTTAAGTTTTTTTTGGAAATCATCTAGAAGGTGAATAGAATATTTTTTATGTCAATTGTAAATGTCTGGGAAGTACAGTTTTCCGACCCTTCCAGGTTGTTTGCACAATGAGACGTAACACTTGTTGAAAGATCACAATCAGTCATGTTTGCATAAGGTTCTTTCTTACAAGTGCATCACATTTTACCTTCAACTGGGCCACCCGGATAAACTGGGAATGACGCAGACGCAATCCCTTTTCTGCGATGGGTTTCCCAGAGGTCCTTAAGTAAATAGTTTTTGGGGTCAGTCAAGCTTAAGCATATGTAATGAGCATTATTCACGCAGACAAAAGTATCCTGTAGGAGATAACCAATTGTAATTGCAATTGTAGGCAGAAACAAAAAAGTGTTGCTATACATGAATTATGACTTTACGTATTGTCTTCAAACTCACTTCATTTGTTTCGCTTTAACCCTATGACATAACCAAATAGCTCAGAAGCTGATAAAGTGAGTGTACTTGTCGTGTTGTGTAACACTCATTAGCATACTAAAAAAACTGTTCGAGGAATGTAATAGCATATTACACAAATGATTAGAGCCTTGCCTCGCCTCACATTATGTTAGGAATACCCAGAACAGGTCTTCCTTTCATTACAAATGGGAAATATCAAGGCAGAAAAAGATCTCTTGCATTGTTTGTGTGTCAAAAAACGAAAAGTAACAATAGAATGGTTCCTTCAATGCGTAATCTTTTCAAAGCATTGATGGTATGCATTTTAAAAATGCGTTACCCAAAAGCATAGGCATCCGGGAGAAAGTGGTTGAGTACGAGAGCGTTATGCAGATTTTATTTTTGCTTGCGGTAAACTTTGTTACATTAATCAGTTCTACGCCTACCAGTTACCGATTTTGAAAAAAATGTATACTTATTTTTTTGAAACTTGATAAATACGAGAAATTCTGTGCAAAATTTTCGTGTTTTTAAGTACGAATCTGAGTATATATGCATGCACTACATTTTATATCGCAAATAATCGATTGGCTTATTTAAGAAACTGACTTTAAGCCATGATGCTACAAAAAGATTTTTATTTTTGTAAAGCTAAAAGATTGAACTCTGTAACGATCACAAGACTATCAATTACTGCGATTGTGTCAGTGAAACATTAAACTGACTGCGAAATCCTCTTCTTATTACTTGACGTCATTGACACTTTCGCAGACAGAGATAATTTAATTTGATGGCATGAGGGAAAGTGATTCATTTTCCAGAGCCAGCTAGAGTCAACCGTTTTATTCTAATTTTATTTATCCCCATTAAAATATGCTTCGTCATAAGACATAAATTGTGTGGAGGAAGTAGAATACATGTGAAACTACCAGAGTCAGACAGAGCGCATGAGAATTTTTTACGAGCTAATATATATTCTGACAGTGACACATCACGGGCTTGCATCACCGCCTCTACCGCGTAATGTAGCTATTCCTCTGAGCGATTGTTGTAGAACATATGCGCTTGATTAAAATTAGTACGACCATTTAACCAGAAAATTGCAGAATATGTTACTAAAGAAGCTAAACATATTTTCTCTTACATATCTGCCGGGAAATAACTTGGTTTGAGCAAATTCGTCCAGAAAAATGCCAAAAGTAGGGCTCGGTTGACCTATCATAAATTAATCTCTTTTTAAACTTTCTCATTAACATTCTTTAATGCGTGGTTTATTTCGTTGATGCTAGGTTTTCTATGACTTTGAAGGTTACAGGGGATAATTCACGATGACAAAATTGCACCGTCGAGGATTTTCTTTCTTCAAGTGACACTGAGACTCAAGAAACCCAAGTCCATCAAGCTTAATAGTATCAAACAAAATTCTAGAAGGCAATTTGTAATTGAGCAGTATTAGAATATTTTTTTCCCGAGGGAATTTCATGGAAGCGTAAGAAAGTCTAGTCATCTATTTAATGAGCTATGCAAGAGAATAATATTATGTAGATATCAAGCAAATGGGATTGGAAAATCGAAAGCTTAAAATCGTAATGACATTCAAGCCAAAAAAAAAGAGACGACTGCTTGCTGCATTGCGACGATATATTGTAAACTCGGTGAAAATGGAAGTGAATGAAGGAAAATCTCATGAAAAATGCATTCATTTCATTTCAGCCACGTCACTTGACTTCACAAGGGCTTTTCTAACTAGAAAAATACAGCAGTCGGCTCATGTTCCGCTTCATGAATTCCGCATAATGCTACTGAAACTAATTTATTTTTGAAATTTAAAAAACGAATGTACTACTACTGTTAGAACATCACGGTAGTCTTGAGAGTAAAAAATAGTCATAATAGGTTTTTTCGTTCTATTTACTTACTCCTTTTGCAATTTGGAGGTTTATCTCATTCTACAATTTTCATGCTGAGTTAACTTGACTGACTCTCCGTATGAAATTCCCTTTCTCTTACAGGACGTAAAATGCAAGTTCAAGATGATAAGCGTGTAATATGTAACTAAACAGGAGAAAATTATATGCAGTAGGGACATAATATTCTTTAAAGAATATGCTTTGTTCTTAGGAACATGTCACCAAAACATACGGTGACACATGGCATTGTTAGACAGTGACAACATCACAGCGATAAAGCTACAATCTATGGCGAAGTTTCGAAAGATTCACTACGAGCAGTAATATGTTTATACTAATTAAAAAACTAGATTTAAAAAACAAAGAACCCACACGTGTAAGAACATGAACCCATCAAGTTTAAAAGTCAAGTGAAGATTCAACAGAATAACCCGACCGGTAATTGTGTTCTGCTGATGATACAAAATTCTTAGAATATAATTTCTCCCATGTGGTACATTGTGAAGCATAAAACTTTCTGTGAAACTATATGCTAACCTTTGCGAATTGCGAAGGTTGGAGGATGACTAATGCTTTAGGAACTACCAAGTTGTGGAAAATAAGAACATGAAATGAGAGTTGCTTAAAAGCGAAAGTACATCTCATGAGAACCATGTATATCTAGAGACATGAGAAAGGGCCTTTATTAGCGAAAGTGTTTTCCATGAAGACTTCCGTTTGAATGAAAAGTTGTGCAAACTGGAGAAACATAAAAAACTTTTCTTGCATAAATAACTTATTGGCTTCTCAGAAATCCAATTTCTTTTTATTCCAATTTTCGTAACATTCTGGGTCTCTCATTAGTTTGCAGCATAGCCACCATCGATCAAAAGTGACGTGCCATGAATCATGGCGGCATTGTCACTCATGAGGAACAATATGGTATTGATGATTTCTTCACTCTCTGCTAGTTTCTTCAGAGGAGTTCTGTCCTGGTATTGAGTCCCCCCTCCAGGATTTCTGTCTAGGAAATCTTTAGTCATATTCGAGAGGAATACGGTTGGGTTAACCGAGTTCACTCGGATATTATATTGGCCAAGCTCTAGAGCCATTGTCTTCGTAAGCATGTCGAGAGCAGCTTTTGTGCTGTCGTAGATGGAAAGTGATTTGGCAGCTACTTTGGCACCCTACAGGGAAATAAAAATATCAATTAATGCTTCACTATATAGCATGTGATTGAATTAAAGTGCTTTTCCATTAGCTAAAACTATGTAACTCGAATGATGAAAATGTACATAAAGCGATAGGCCTACCAAAAAGTAATTTATAGTGGAAACTACAAAAGTATTTTTTATCTAAATTCAGTTGGAACCCTATTGGATCAATACTTTAGCATATATAGCCTTGTTACCATATTATTAAAGCAAAAGCGTCTAGGTTTCCCCCTACAAAGTACGACAGTTATTTTCATGCAGCTTTTACAAACAAAATTATTGCCTGTTACAATCAGCATAATAAACTCCAACAATTGACTACAATCCGGCAGTAAAACTTCATCAGCTCTTATAATTTTTTTTATTAGGAATAAAGAACAATATGCCTCCTAACGATAATCAGGCACCTTTGGATAACTTAATACAAGATGTGGATGACATTCTACAAGGACGATACTACTACACCATATCGTGTTATGCTTCATGCCCTGGGTGGAAAATTATTCGATGGAACACAATTCGGAATTGTATGTTAGCTGCGTTCATCATAACAGTCTTTGCCGAAGTAATAGAAATGTCCGTTGAGGCTAATGCTAACAGAACACAACATTGTATTGGAGATGAATGCACCTTGAAGTCAAATTACGAAGTAAACTCTCTCCTTAATGACCTTGATAGAGCTGTGGAACATGAGAGGCAAGGTTGGTTAAAAGAAGCTGGATACGATCTGAGTTGGCAAGATGAAGCCAAAAAGCGTCCGAAATTAATGACTAGAAGGGGAAACCCTTCCTTGACCATGAGTAAAGATCAAGGTATAATTTCATTCTGCAAATTGGATTTACAACATCATGTTCATATACCTCCCCTGAACGAAGTTTCCGGAGATAATAATTTAAAATTACTTGTTGTTCTTCCTAAGTAGAAACCCAATCTCAAGGAAAGTCAACGCTTCAACTTCAAACAGGCCCTTCCAGAAAGAAAATTTCTAACCGAGACTACGTCTTCCGATTCTTAACAAGTTACTTGCTGGCAGCCGTTTGTTGTTTAATGCTCCAACTAATATCTGAATTGGCGGATGTCGCTAGGGACTTTGTGCTCAAGCATTTAATTGCAGTTAAGAGGCGTAACATCATAGACAATTTCCTTCAGGTTCGGCGGATCGTAAATGAAGAGTAAATGATTACCACACTCAAAATAGAAAATGCACTTTGATGACAAATTAAATTCCATTCTAAATTTACTCAATGCTACGGACGAGAAAGAGGAAAATAAATGATTTTTAAAAGAATTAAACTGACTTCCTCAACATTTTCTATGTTTAGTTTAAACTTTACGTCACAACAACGGAAGTGGATTTAGTCAAATGCCTCACGCTATTTATTGAATTAGAGCAGGAATTAATCTTCTTCGTATGAATAAAAACGATTATTTAAATGCACCGTAACTGCCAAAACAAAATTCTTATATGGTTGAAGCAAAATGGGCTACAGTGTATAAATTTTGGGTTCAAGGATTGAGCGTTATTATACGTATGAAAACAACCAACAAGTTTAATAGATTATCTGCCATGTACTTAACATCCCCAAGATCTGTTGGCACTTGGCAGTTACATGTTTTGCAGATTAAATTGTTTCAGAGCTTAAATGACACTTGTTTGAACACAAGCATGTAGAAGGAGGAAGCCAGGCATATAAAAAATGAACACTCGACTCAACACGAAAAAACAACGAAACCCACACGGTCCAATTAACTAAGTTAATGTGACCTTCAACGCCAAGAAGAGCGTGTAGCATATAAGCTAGTCTCCACTTCTGGGAGAATGTGATGAAGAAAAGGTCGAATTGGGAACGAAAAGTCTGGTGGAGATGGAAAAAGCATCAACATCATCAATGATCAGTCAGTTGCAAACTAGCAAATAAGAAAATCGAAAAATTTTCCAATGTTGCACTCGAGAAAGATGCATTACTGACAGCAGCGCAATTTCACTCTACAATATTTCTTGCAAGCAAGTGTAAGCACTAAGAACAAACGCAAACAAAAAGATTAGTCTGAACTTTTTTTTGCAGAATAATTCAATTATGTAAGGCACTAATTCCCAGCTATTTTTTTAGAATCACTCTTGCTCAGTTAAGCCATGCACTTACCAAAGACGATACGTTTATAATGCATCCGCCCTTTCCCTGCTCGATCATTTTCTTCGCCACGACTTGACTGACATTCACAGCAGCTTTTACATTTACATTAAATTGCCTAAAGTAAAAGAAAATATTTTATATAATTTGCAGAAAGTCTACTGGCATTTTAGCATTTGCATACGTAATAGTTTTTCTTTAAATTTTAGGTGCAATGAGCTTTATATGCTACACGAGCTTTAATCGTAATGGATTTCCAGTTCATTGTCTTGTACACGCGCCAAGCCATCAAGTCTACAGGACCAAGACTGACTCTAAGCAAAAAGATAAATGTTTATTGTGTTAACTTAAATTTTCTGCCTTCTCGAGCAGCTGTCAATACTGATGAGTGAATAACAAGAAGCTCTTACATAACCATTACATTTCGATCGAGATGCGCAGTAGGCTCGGCGCAAAGTCGAAAGGTCACCATGATGTCGTGCCAAAATTTCCAACATTTATTTCGAAATTGCAATAAGTAATATTTCTGGACATTTTAGTTTACCCTAGAATCCTAACTAATACGTAATGTTTTTCATGAACGGAAGTTTTTCAGCTCGTTTCAATCTCACCCAAAGAAAACTATAACATGCTTCATTCATAATCCACCTCGTTTACTAAATTGACTTTCAGTGTTTGCCAAGATAAGCTCATAGCTAAGCCTAGTCTTTAGGTTTTTAATTCTAAAAATAATTCTATTCCTCTCAATATCATTTTAAACTAACGAAACAGACAGAACCATTTGAAACAGTAAATAAATAGATAAATTTAAATAGGAAGGAAGAAAGCATATTGGTTTCTCACTCGTCAAAATGCTCTTTTGAAACATTTAGGAAGGGTTCCACATGAACTACTCCGCCGTTGTTTATAAGATAATCAATCTGCCCACATCCTTCCACTGCCGTTTTTGTGGCTTGCCAGTCAGCTAAATCCGCACAGACAGTATTTACCGTTGGAAAGTCTGCCTTTAGTTTCCCCAAATATTCGGCGTTTCTCCCAAGTGCAAACACGATGGCTCCTTGTGTTGCCAAACGTTCCACAATCTCTCGACCGAGACCTTGACCGTGAAGAATCATGAAATGTACGAAAGAACAAAAACAATTAACTATTCGCATCAAGCGAAAGCAATCTATTGTGATTAATGACTACCATTAGAATAAATTAATGCAAGTATGTATAAAAGCTTCGTCAACATAACATCATCATCAAATGGAATGTACATTAGCATAAAATCAATTTGCTAAGCAAACCAGAGTCTCCAATAAAAAAGAGCTTTTACTCATCTCAATGAACATACACTCGATCTATTAACTCATCATGTTTGTGTGCTGGATTCTTCATGCCAGACCTAGAAGTGTACACATTTGCCTGTTTTAATTTACTATTTCCATTAAACAAACTTACGTAAGTAAACTTTGTTTTATGGCATACAATTTGGATTTTTACTCATCTCATGATAAACTGCGAGCTTTGCTACCAAATACCACTTGGAAACAACATCTCCGTGAAAATGTGGATTTTGTAAATGCTCCACTTTCTTTCTTCTCCTTTTCACCATCACTAGTTTCCCACAAATCATCACATTAAAAAATTTAATGGCTACATAAAAACAAATTGATTTGCGAGCATTTTACGTAGAAACAGTATGGACCATTATGAGGCTGTAGCGAAGAATTGTAGTTCATTTTCGTAGTTTAAATTGCTTTTTTACGAGCTATTTTATTCATCTCGCCGTTTCTCTTCCTTTCACTTTTGGGCCACCTTTGAATTTTCCGAATCGAAAAAGAGGGAATCGGCAATTCCAACTAAACATAAAAATGCAGTAAAGAGTAAACCGGAAATAAAAAAAATCATTCTCATTGGTTTTGCACATGCTTTATGCGGAATCCACCTTTGTACCCAACAAGTAATATAAAATCCGTCATTCGATTTGTACCGCCTTGCTAATGTGAATCCAACATTATGGCTGCATTGTACAGGTATAGCCCAGCCTATTTAGGAAAATAAATGGATTGAGAAGGAATGCGGCATGCACAACTGTAAAGCTACTGTTTGACATTTCCGTTGCCCGTTGCTGGGTAGGAAACCCCATATAGTGTTTCGGTCCCAGTTGCTTCGTTAATCTACCAAGAATATTTGACTCACAAAGGAAGACCGATATAGTACCGTAGTTTATAGTTTAAGTGAATTTAGCTAGTTCTATCCTCACTGCAAAAAATAAAGTGTACAAACGAAATATTTTTTATGGATCTCTACAAAACGAGCAATAAAAACTCTGGCTTAACAAGACTAGCAAATTTTTACTTTCGCTTGTATTTTAGAAGTTTCTCTCGTAGAATATGAATATTCTTGATGTTATTATGCCCTTGACTTAATGGATAAACATGACTTTCTAACTCTTTGCTTCTGCTTTCATTACTCTTTCAGACCTTTTCACCAGATGTGCAAGCGTGAAGCGTGAACGCTAATAAAACTCACGTTTCTTTATTTGACCAACCTTTCAAGTTTGCAATGTGGAACCAGCCAAAGAATTTTTGATATTATTCTCACTGTTACTTTCATAATTGCTCACACTTGTCCCTTGCCTCTTTACTTGACATTTTTGAACTGCAGACATTTATTTTGCTTTAGGTAGCATTTGATGAATTCATTGGAAACAACCCAATTTAATTTGTAAGGAAGGACCTGGTTCGGTGTCCTCCCGTAATTAAAGCACATGGCCATGTTAATGTAAGCGTCGCTATATTAATGATGTAGTTGCATGAAAAAAGTAGAATAAAACTTTGTATTACCTCTAGCCGCTCCAGTTATGAGTATCCTCTTTCCTTCAAAGTTGATCGATAAAGACATTGTCGGTTGTCGGCGAAAAATGTGTCTACGATGATAAATAGTATATCAGGCCTAATCCGTGTTTTTGTGGTTTCCTCTCCAAGTCAAGCTTACTTTCTTTTAACGCTGCAACACACTACCGCTTTTTAGTCCGGATGATGCCTACACGGCAGAATAAACAAGTGCTTTGTTTACGTCTAAAGAGATTCCAAGGCCAATTACAACTATTTATTATCCAATCTTCATTTTCTTTCGGTATTTCCGATTCGTAGTAAATACCTCTTTTTCCGCTCTGATACTTACAAAACTGCATACGCTGCTAACGCCAAGAAAAAAGTTTTTTGGGGGTATGCCATCAACAGGATGAAACTAAAATTTTCCTTCTGCACACAATTATTTGATGATGAAAAGCCAGCAAATTAAGCATACTCTCATTCCCACTTCTTATGAAGCCAGTCAATATTATCATATAACATGACATTTTTCCAAAGGACCTCTCAGTATATTGATATGATAGTGAGTTCATGTGATGATCGAGAATACAATAGCATGTAAATTGTAATAGCATGCATTTTCGTGCTTCCCCACGCTCAATTACATCGACAGAATTTATCATGTCAATACGGTAGATAACAGAATTCAACCATTTCCAGCACAATCTCCACCTATAAAAAAAGATAAAAGCTTATTTCATGCCATGCTCCTACCAACAAATGCAGACCAACTGAATAATAAATGAAAGTGGTAGGTCACACACCAGCTTACAATACTTCACATAGAGGAAAATGTCTATATTCCAAAAAGAAAAAATCGAATATTTTCCATGTATTACTTTATTCCACGGAAAAGATTTAGGTAATAGAAGTACTCAATGAATTTATTAAAGGAAATCGAATGTAGGACGCCGTCGGTTTTTCCACCCAACAAATGAGGCTTGAAAGGTATGCATTTGCTTACACATCTCTCATGACAAATTCTATTCAATCTACTCAAAAGCAAATCAATCAATTCGAAAGAGATTGAAGGACATTATATGAATAAAAGAATTGCTAAGTGAATTTTTAAAATACATGTGCCAACGTGCTAGTCGGGTATTACAGTACCTTAGTTTCCGTTTGTAGAAAAGTATGCTCTCCATGTAAAAGTATTCAAATTACTATGTCACATGATGACGACAAAAACGTGATAGATCGGCATTATGGGAACAAATTGCCGGGCGATAAAAGACCCAATATGAATGTATGTATATAATCAAAAGTGAAGTGAAGTATTGCGCAAAAAAAACGAACAATAAAACATCGAATTTTTATTTTTTTCGGCATTAGCAAAAACTTTTTTTATTTTTTATTTCTCGACCGCTTATGAATATTTTTTTAATAATAAACAGTCTTTTCAAAATGGGCAAAAATTCTTCTGCCATCAACTCTATTCGTCAGTCACACCACAAAAAAAACACACACGATTATAACACCAGTTTCTGTATCTTCGCTTCCTGCATGTTTCTCGCCTACCGTCTCATAAGAGATTTTCCATAACAAATTACATCGCATTACACGGAGATCTAAGGACTAAAGAAATATTCCTTTACCGGTGGTTACACTTTTCTCAGTTCCTTCCAATCGTTATAAAATGCTTACATTTCATTTTTTTCCAAAATAGAGTTAATGGTATAATGAAGCATAATATATTTAAGCTGTTTCGTTCTCAACAAATAAAAATTATTTACGATACATAAATTACTAAAAAAACAATCTTTTTCCACAAAACGCATAAAATATTTCTATATGACACAACACGACCATCAACAATATACATTTTACTGACAATGACTTTGCTTCTTTAATGGAGATTAATATGAGTAATTCTGTATTTATAGTGTACTACTTTAACAATTCATGTAGATTCTTGGATCGAAAGCAACAGGTGCGATACAGTGTAGAACTTTCAAAGTAAATCGAGAATGTGTAGCTTCAATTAAAAATTTCGACAAGAATAAAAATTAATTCACTTCCGAAGTATTATAGCTTAAAATACACGTAATATAAGATATTCATATATCAATTGTTTTCTCAGCGCTATTATTTACGATAATTTTTTTACAAACACCATCAATAAAAATCGGTCAGTATTATCGGTTCAAAATCTTTTTTCTTCATAGCCACACAATCCTGATAGAATCCTCAAATTGAATAATTTAAAGAAAGATTCTGTTTTCACTTGTAGACAATCGCTCTCTTCAATCTGTATAGCTTTCACTTTGTCAATCTCTTCCAGATAAGGCAAGTATTTTTTAGAAGCCTACATAAGTATATAAGTTCGGTTATTATCATTTTTTTCTGTTTGCTCGCAGTGTAAAGTAGGAATCTAACAATAAGTATACAGATTATTTAATGTAGATACACTTGGAAAGATATACGCAGCAAAATAAGATGCTATTTTTACTTCATGTGATACAATAACTTTTTGCTCTACGTCTCCACACCTAGTAAAAACTTTCTACGAGATAATAGTGCAATAGTATTATTTGTAGTAAAGGAATTGTTACAAAACCTTGGACCAGCGTGCGCAAATAGTACTTACTTTACCAACGACTGTAACATTTAATTAAAGATTAAAACTTCTTAATCTGGTTCTGGTTTTTGCGGGCTGCTTCCAATAATATCTAATGTACGCTACACCACCTCATCATCCAAAGATAACTAGGATTACATCAAGTGACTAAAATTAACAGTATTCTTACTTGATAACGGACACAAGAATAAACTGGAAATTTGACCAGGGCATCGGAACATTCGTTGTAGGAAACATGAAACATTATCCTTCCTACCTTCTCTCATGCGATTTTATAAAATACTTTTTGATCAAGCGCGATAAAATACATGCGTTAAAATATTGCTCGTATCATCCATTCATTATTCTACACCGTGAAGACTGGTTAATAATAATTATGCATATTTATCGATATTTCATTTGAAAACCATTACAGTAAAAAGCGTACTCAAGGTTTTCTGTCAGGCTAAAAATCGTCTTATATTCCTAAAGGGAAAAAGCTGTGTCTTACAGCTAATGTTTACACGTACATGTAGCATTTATGACTTATCGGATAAACAAATGAAATCACAGATCATTAGTAGTCATTGTTGTCCTCCCCAAAAAATTTGCATTACACTTGCCATTAAAATCTACCAAATCGGGGATAAATTATTTTCCAAGCGCAACCTCATTCATACATTTATATCTTCATAATAAAATGGTATATAGCCCAGGATAAGCTACAGGCACCTACATTTAATTCTTACTCAATTCGTTCACTCCATTTAAAAAGTTTTTCTGCTTAATTGTAGACATGGGTCATTCGAAGAGGTATCTTAACCCTATAAGCAATATTCCATGTATAATTACTATGTTCTACATAATAATTAATTATATTATGCTTATTCATAGTATAATCTTTTAAAATCCCTAAGAAAGAAGGGCCATTCAGTGAGTCAACTTTACACACAATATAATGTACAGAATATCATTTAATAATTATGCTCGCATTTGACCTTCATTCCACGCAAAAAAAACATATGGCTATATAATGGGGGGCAGTTATCATTAAAATACATTTTAAAAATAAGGAATCGCTAAAGTAAATCTTTAAGTTCCTAATTCATCAGCGACCGAGAGAATGAGTGAGGAACCTGCACTATATAAAAAAACGTAAAATTCCTGCAACTAAAAACGATACCGAGTGTAGTAAAATACGAGCAAATAAATATATAGTGTTATTGTAGTGACTGAACTATATCATCTACTTGTATTAATTACTCTAAGATAATTTGTTATATGGCGACATTTTTACCCTAAAGATGACTTGGAAATTCCAACAGAGAGAAAATATATACGTTATTTGTTTGTAGGTTTAAGGTATGAATGCAATGTAATGCGTGAAAAATGGTCAGAGATGAAGACACTTCAAATCGTACCATTATCATCGCCTTGCGCACCGCAAAAAACACCTCCAAAGTCCAAACGACGAGACGATGAGACTACCAACCACCCCCTTTGTATCTTTGCTTCATGATAGTGTCACCAGGTTTCTCTTTAGCTGAACCCTTGATGACTTTCGTTTACATTAGAAGTGGGATGTTGATTGGACTTTTGCAACTGAGCCAATGTCTCTTGGGAGGCATTTGCTCGGAGAATACTGTTTTCGTACTCCAACTGCGTTATTCTCTCCATCAGTTCAGAGATTTTCTCTTTGAGCACCTCAACCTCCTCCCGAACGGCAAACATCAGGTGGCTCTTCACCAAATCCTGTAAATCACACAAAGTAAAACATAAATCAATCAATATGCTAAATTTCCCATCAATTTTTTTCAATTTAAACTAACAAGAAGCTAAAATAAGCGGCAACGGTGTATGTTTGCCCTCCCTTTCTAATATTTACACTCTTATAATTTACTCGAGCAAAAGTTTCTTGCCACCACTCATCTAACATTCAAACTAACATTATTTATTCGTTTGTGTAAAATGCCTCCCCACCACCTTTCATATTAGTATGTGCACCTGCATCATGTCATATGAAGCCGTTAGGTACATAAAATTACTGTGATAAAACATAAAAACGTAATGAGATTCACCTCTCGAGCAAAGGAATACAGCTAATATATTTTTTTTATAAACTGTGATCTACTTCCTCTTGAAACCTGTTTATGGAGGTGTAACTGCACCTCACAAGTTTATGATCTACCAAAATGTGTATGTGTGCTTATAGTCAATAAAAAAGTGTAATAATTATCCAAGCGCGATGAGAATAAGAAAGACTGAACAGAATACAAAATAGGGGAAAAAATTGCATCTGCCTTAAGTCATCGTCACAGAGCAGAGCCTAAAGGGTAAATAAAAACCAAGCCGACACTGTAACATAAACAAAGACGCATCACAAAGATATGCCGCAGTGCTGTAGAAATCTCATCCACTTAAAACATTTTTTTTTTTGATTTAGGTACAATAAAGTATATGCGTCTTTATAATATGTATTCTCTTCCGGCACTCTCTCTGTAAATCGATACTGAAATTCCGGCCGGTTTCAATGAATATGTTTGTAGAAAACTATTATAATCTTCTGCAGGGAAGACAAGATTTTTTTGCCCTACTTTTTCAAGAGCCAAGAGAAATCACGCAATCATCATGGAAACATAAGCTTTTTCCACTGCAGCCGCACTTGGCAGTTGGCACATAGGCAGAGTGGAAAAAGGTACCACAGTTAAGCGTTGCATGGTTGAGGGCGGACTTGAACTGGATATTATACGAGCCTCCAGCTAAGATATCGGTACCACGGAATATTCCAAGAAAAAAGCTTACGCGTTCTTCCTCATGCTTACTTCCTTATAACGAATTTATACCTGCACTTCCAAGACTCCATTTCCCTACAACGCTTCTGCTACTGACAGAGAAAAATGTAGTTTTTAAAGCGACCTTCATCTTGAAAGGAGAATTTATATTTTTCATGCATTGTACGTACGACTCTGGATGACCCAGATTTCTCTTGAAATGCTCCCCTTTCAACACTCCACTCACCCAATTTCTGAGCGCATTAATTCATCAGATTCGTTTGCATAGGTCATAAGGAAGTAAGTTTCATAAGTATACATAATAGTCTACAAGTTCTAACGTGCGATTACGGATACAGCGAAACTGTATAAATCGACCACGACCCAATCTCACATACACGATATTATAGTTAATTGCGATACCTACATAAATGATTTTTACTCGGAACTTTAAACTTTCTTGGTATATAACATTGTAGAGCATAAAAATTCCAAGCAGAGTATTATCTTCCCCACAATTTCTGGGTCAAATGCGATCATAAATATTTCGTGTAAGCTTTAAGACACAATCTTTCATTTTACTATTAGGCTAACCTTGAAACTTTAAAAAAGACTTTTTACTTCCTTCGCTTCACATATAACACGTGTAAGTTCTACTAGTTCAATCTTAGGATAACACATAAGCTTCTTTTTATCTACTTAGGCTAAACGATAAACCTCCAATATTTTTCTGGCATCGACTTTTGTCTTTTCGTTACAACACACTAAAAATAAATACTACGCGAATTTCCACTTCTTGTCATACACATCGAAAAAAACCCAATCTAATCGAGTGACATAAAAATAAGAGATTATTCTCAGAGATAATCTGGATCGAAATAGGTGTGACTAGTTGTATATTTATATAACCACGAGGGAAAAAAATTATACTTGATGAAAGTTTGTTATCTCTCATTTTTTGCTCCATTAAATCAATCGAGACTTACACCGATCAAAATGTCTTGCGTTATCTACGCTTCATTATCGCAACACTTAAGATTATACCCTTTAATTTCCAAATTCATTACTAATTTTCTCACTACAAAGCACATATGACTCTGATAATACAGATCGTTCCATGATTCATGAATGAAGTAAGCGATAAGGGAAAAAGGAATTGACATACGGAATCATTTTCTTGTTTGCCCTGTCTACTCTGACAAGGTGGAAAGACTATGAAATACATAGTAATAGGTATAATTTCATGCAACTTACATACTCATCCGGCACATAAAGATAGCAAACATCTTTGTGATCCTTCCTCCAGACCTCATACAAGGCTGAGGAGGATACTCTTCTGGTGCGTTTAGGTGGCTCCTTTTTCTCAATATTATTACCGTTCGCGTCAACAACAGGATCTTCACCATTAATAAGAGATGAATGATAAGTACTGTTGCAATACCCTGGAGTTGTGTTCACTCCACCTAACCCTAAGGCTTGAACTGGTGCAGATAGAACAGAGCAATTCATCTTATTTTAATGATATTGCTAAACCAGATTTCGCACTTTTAAATAGTTTGTCGAAAGCTCTTCAACTCTTGTTGATACCAACTTGTTGATTTTGCTAGTTAGACTTATGTGAAAACATCTCACACAACTACTAAAACCGAACTGACAAATGAGTGCGTTTGGTCTTGAAGTCAGATAGCGAATGATCAGGTTTTGTCCAGCGAGCTACGGTTAAGTAGTCATGTTGCGAAATAAAGAAAAAGAGTACAATAATGAACTTTTTTTTTCGTTCTCTTGCTGATACGTTGTCAATATGAATGATGTGCTAGGAGAGCTGTTGCTTCTATAAAAACTATAGAGGTGGCTTCAATATCATATTCTAAACTAAAACTGAGCTCATCGCAACACCTCCTCGTGAACCAGTAGCAACAGAAATCTTTCTTTTGGGATACAAGTGGCTAAAGAATAGAGATGGATTTATAAAGAGAATTAAAAGCCCTAATAAAAAAACAGCTACACACTACCAGTCCTCCTCCCAACATCACCGTCGTCATCACCACCAGATCAGTATTTTGTCTTTTTTCGCTCTTGGCTTTTCCTACATCCATACATAGCGTGAGTATCGCCATTTATACGAAGCAATAATAATAATCATGCTTTACTGGTTGCGAATAAGTCGTTATAGAGCCTCATGTAATGGTTATAGTCGGAGACTTTGACTCGAGCATAAGAATAAATCGCTGGTGATAAAACTTTTTACTCTTATATAGATAAAACATCTCCTCTGCTTCAACTTGACTTTACGCTTTCAAGGTTTCGCGAGGACAAGATTCGCATTTTTTTTCTTGCCTGATGTTTCAAGACACGTACACCAAGCACAGTCATTTAGTTGCTCTTTAGTTACTAAAGTATCATAGCTATCATTGGGTTTCTACATGATACTTCTATAAATGCCTCGAAATTCCAGCGATAATCATCCAGCCAGCCTATGATCATCTTCGGTAAGAACTAAAGTCTACCTGTGAACTCTACCAGACTGCAGTTTTTTAGGTACCACAACAATTTTTTTTCTTGACCAACAACACAAAGAGAGTTTTTCGCACTTTGTAATTCAAGGCAAATACGCAAAAGAGGATCAAGATAATAATAACTCAAAATTATTATTCAGAAAAACTCTGAAAGATCCAATTGGCTTCTGGAGAACCACATCAGACAAAAATAACATCGTAGGCTATCGACTTTGTACTTACGTATAAATATTTCTGTTTTGCGTTCTACCATTCTCAGAAACCCGTACTCATCCCTCGAAATTGTTCCACCTTGGGATAAATCAACTAGAAAGACTTGTTTATTTACGTGTACGCTAAGAGATAATATGAACCAAACAATTTCTAATGCACAATTGCAACTGTGTACGTAAGTTGGAATATTATTGAACCGAATTTTTCAGACAATACTAGCTCATTACGACATATGCTCTCTTGAATTTTCTAGTGATTAGGTACGTCGGGCCTGAACTGAGACGCCAAGGCAAGTCATAATATGTGGTGATGTTTTTACCCAAATGCATTGCAATTTGAGCAAGAGAATGCCACGCTAAAAATCAATTCAAGTAAAGCAGACTCGATTCTACCCTTTCATTACTTATTCGAATCAAACTCAAATACTGTTCGTTTATACGTCAAAAGCAGACGAAAACAAAGAAGAAAAATAAATTTAATCATTCTTTCAATTTTACAAACCTACGTTCTAACTTGACCTTAAACTTCTCCAAGTGCACACACGAGTTTTTATCTGTTCTTGGTTAAACTCTTCTATTTTATTGCCCTTTTAAGCATGTTTTTCTGCCAAACTGGTAGAAAAAAATTGCACAACGTAGTTTCCAATTCGGAAGCTATGATTTCACGGCTATTGCCATACAACTGCCAGTGGGACATTTTCTTTGTGCCAACGAGTCTTGTAGGCAATAACAATAACTTATGCTGAACAAAAATCCAGAAAATAGCAAGACATGGTTTCCAAGCCTACAAATTACATTGGGTTATATAAATGTAAAATACCTAAAAGTCATTTTTCGCACTCCGTATCGATGCAAACGACATATTTCTTTAAATGACATACTCAAAGAATGTAACAAAGATCAGAAAGAGGATGAAAAAAATACATGTAAAATTATAAATGGAAGAGACTGGCTCCATAACTATAAACGAATTTTGTAAGCGTCACACAGTGTTAAAAAAATTTAATGTGACATGGCATGTGTGGTGCAAATAAACAACACCATTAAGCATCCCTCATAAGCCAATAATATTATAAAAATGATACTTTCTGTTGCTGAAATACATGTAAAATTATAAATGGAAGAGACTGGCTCCATAGCTATAAACGAATTCTGTAAGCGTCATACAGTGTTAAAAAAGTTAATGTGACATGGCATGTGTGGTGCAAATAAACATCACCATTAAGCATCCCTCGTAAGCCAATAATATTATAAAAATGATACTTTCTGTTGCTGAGCTCTGCAGCATCTCCTGGACAAATTGTATTCGTCCAGTGCTCACATATCTAGGTATTTACTGTTTAAAACTAAGCATATCTTTTTTTCAAAAACTCGTTACAAAATTTTCTGTCCACATAGTTATGCTCTGGCAAAAAGTAGGTACACATATATACATGAAAAGTCTGCTTCAAATAGCGTCTCAATTTACATATAAATGTGTTCCACCTTCCCAAATGAATAACACTAAAATGAAACATTAAGAATGTTTTCTCGTCAACTTAATTATACTATTGGTATCAACTTACGAAAGAATAGTCATGTGCCCAGCAAGCATAAATGGAATGAGGAAATTAATACTTGTTTAACTTAATGAATGATACATTTAAGCTGCAAAGAGAATAAGCGACCCCGTAGCAATATTTTTGAGACAGAGGATGCCTCCATAAGCATATAAAATCAAAATCTTCATTATAAATCTGCACATGTCTGTGTATCCTAACCTGAAAAGTAATTTTTCTGATCGAGTTCAAAAGTATAAAATTAGATTATCATTAACATTTCAATGCAACAAAAAAGTTAAAAATAGCCAGGTGACTTCAGAATTTGCACGTTTTAGTCTCTTAATACCAATATAACAAAAGAATTAAAACTTACAAATTACTTGTGCTAATAGAGGACTTTGACCATGGCCATAACCTCCGATGTAATTTAACCCAGCATTTCAACATCATTTTATTACTGTCAATAGCCCCTGTGGACAGTTTTTTCTCTTCTTCATTATTTTACCTTGCATAAATAGTAGATAACTCTCAAGTCTTCTGTTAAAACTTTTTCCAAATTAACATATTTTACTAATATACATAATACATACGTAATTTTTAACGGGAACTTGATAGTTTCTATAACTCCCGCAATGAATAAGACAAATGACGATCAAAAATTCAGCAAAAACATGGCAACCAAAACCAAAGCTGCTTTCAATAATCATGAGTAAAATATCATGATGAAGCCTTAGAAATCTTCTTTGAAGTGTTTAGTTAACAACGACAATTGATCTAAAATATAGGAACACTTAGTGGTTTCATGTTGAAATAAAAACCCAATTATAGGAGAAATCTACTTAAAGAAGTGTCCGTGTCAGGTTCAGGCGAGCTATATTGACGGTTGGCAAAGAAAACTTTAGTGTTTCTTAGAAGTGGAAGAAGTAAAAGTGCAGGCTGACAGTGAAATGGCAGTGATATCGTGTCATACATACTTAATGCTATTCAGTCTCAGAGGAGTACTGCCCATGATTACGCATGCCTCTTTTCATTTCTCTCTTTCTTCACTACTTTGAGAAAACTGAGCAGCTTGGGCTTGACTACTGGTTTCCGTCCGTATTGTCTTTTTATTTCTCAAACTGAGGAAGTATAGCGCTCAAACTTTGCTACATCATTCCAAAAAGGTCAAGAACATTTTTGTAATCTCATTTTCTCGTAAAAACACTTGCATCAAATTTTCCTTCCTAAGAATACAAGTATTTTACTACACTTGTACATTTCATCACCACATGTCCATTTCGCTAAACAGAAATGCACCAAAATCATCAACTGCTGCAAACACCTAGCATTAAATCATATCATAAAGTTGAAATAACCCACACAAAACCCCACTTTTACTGCCAGGAAATAAAACTATGTACCTATTAGTACATGCATGTTCACTCATTCCTAATCAACACCAGCCATACTAAGATTTTGAAAGTAAATGTTGGTAGTGAAAAGCTTATCATGAATCGGTGATACAGTTTTTATGAATCAAAATCCTTTTCATGTTTTTTCTTTCCAAATGCCAACTAGAAACATTCTACTTTTACTTACATTAGTTTGGCACAGCAGAAGGAAATCAAAATAGCGACGCATTTAATGCCGGAAAAAATTCTTTCTTAGCAATTTGAGTACGTTAGCTTCGCTCATAGCCTAAAGGTAGCGAAAATGTTTTATCGATTTCGTGCCATTTTGACGATGAGTCAGCATCATAAGCTTACATCATTTATTGACGATAACAATAGTAACAAATAGTCAGTGACCATCTACTGCTCTCATGTTGTATTTCGGGAAAACATCCGTAGGTTATTGTGTCTAGAAAAAATATAACACGTCCTGGCAGAACCGAATCAATTTTATGATAGTATGTATAAAATATAAAAGTGTATGCAAATGTTTCACCACTCTTGACTCTTTATAGCAATGATAGGGCAGCGCAGCTTCAGAATAAAAGAGCTAAAATAGAGAAAGAAACTAAGAATATGCAATCGCTGCAAAATTCCTCTTCTCAAACTCGCGAATCGGTTAGCACGTCTCCGATAACTAGCTAAATGTGATATGTACTCTTGGCCCGTTTTTTTGCATTTTATCGAATATTAAAACTCGTATGCTAAACAACATCATACATTGCCTTATCACGTGTAAACCATTCAGGAAAAACTCGCATCAAGGCATGAATGGCAATGCAAAATTATTACGGGCACCTTTTGCCTAAAACAATGAACGCATAAACAAGGTTTTTAGTCTGTAATTTTCCGCTTCTTTGAATAAAGTTTACACACATGAAATGACGGTGTGGTGATGTGATGACTTGAAGAAAACCAGACACATCATTTTATGCTTTGTTGTAATTCGCTTCTAACGTGCAGACAACTCAACCAAAGCACGATAGCGAGTAGTCTAAACATTAAAAAATTGCACTGTAATAATAGTTAACTAAGCCAACCAATGTATTCAGAAAGTCATAAAAAAAGTTTGCCAAATTCGTGCTTTTCTCGTGACAACATTTTGAAGATGCCCTCTTCAGACGAGTAGTTTTCCAAGACAAGTGCTTTGTTAACCGGATTTCTCACATGTACTTTGTGACATTTCCAATTATCTTTACTTATTTTTAAAACTGGCTACTGAATTACAAAGTCTACCATGAGAATTTGTACACCTGACACCTTACATTCCAGACATGATAACAAGGTTATAGCCTACTGTAATATGCAGAATAGCATGTACAGTTAATACTGTGCAAATGAATGTCATCTCAACCCAAATATATGTATTTACGTCTGAATAAACATAAATACGTTTACAGCCCGATAATCAACCTCATTAATGTACTCAAGCTGAACATCCAAAATAGCTTTTGATACACGTGTATTTACAAAAACAAAATTCTTTAAGCTATCTGGAAGATCTGGAAGTGAGCCATGAAAATACGACATGTCGGGCATTTCAGTTAAAACGATCCTCGTGTACAGTAAAATACATTGACCTGATACTAATTTTCAAGGTTTCTCCTTTAAAGTAATACTGTAATTATTCTCTGTGCAAAATTATCGAGCTGTCTCATGTTACGAGAGTACAGTTGCAACACTGCCTGGTTCAACCAGCTTCTGTCAATGTCATCGCGGTGCTGTAGCCAAATTCCTATAAATATATTGGAAATCAGTAATACCAACTAACCAATTTTCTTCTTCCTGTCTGGGTGAAGTAAAAGAAACAGACGTTTAAAAACAGTTTAAAGCAAGACTTTTTTGTTTTTTTCTTTAACACATCAAAGAAAAGTAGAGCTCGAAAGGATTTAAAAAGTGGAAGTAAAAACAAGTCGCGTATGTCTCTAAAATTTTCAAAATACATAGCCGTTCATACAGTCGTACAAGGAACCAATACTTTTCTTTTAGAGGTCTTTTAGATCGATATAATGATTGATGAGTCGCGAGTAGTTTCTTTCAATCTATTTTCAAACCAGCTTCATAGGTAAGGCTCAGTAAAACTATGCACGTAAGCGCTTGTTTCAACTTGATATGC
The DNA here is from genome assembly GCA_036850885.1 of Lepidocyrtinus dapeste. Lineage (NCBI taxonomy): Eukaryota > Metazoa > Arthropoda > Collembola > Entomobryomorpha > Entomobryidae > Lepidocyrtinus > Lepidocyrtinus dapeste. The sequence continues at coordinate 22,587 of JAANSQ010000480.1, forward strand.
TTTGCTCATGCTTGATAAACATTTTTATAGGTAGGTGATTCCACAATAAACCACTCATTTTAGGTGAATAATTTTAAATCTCAAGTGTAAAAATAAATTGGAAAGATGGGTTAACGTGATAACGATTTACGTCTCGAAATTCTGGAAAAAGTGAGAAATTTGCATATTCCATAAGACAGAAACGATACATTCAAATTATAAGGCATATTTTTCAAAAATAAAATATTGGATGAAGCAAACGCGTCAGAGTAACACGACCTGACCTCGATGATATAAAACCAACCTAACTCAGTTTTTGTCATCTCCAGCCCACATCAAATCTAAATGACTGTCAGAGATACAAGAGATTCGTTTGATTTTCTCACTTTTCCAAGCTGATTTATCTCTTAATCGAGCTAAATCAAAACAACTGGATACATGAGCTTAAAGATTACAAGTTTCATAACAAGAGGAACTATTTACTGAAAATATGAATTACACATGTACATACTTAGGCTTCATGTTTGAGTGTATAGGTAATGCAATGAAATTTTATCCACATGATCCATACGTTGCGCTCCATGTTAGGAAGCAAGGAAGCAATTTTACTGACTACTTTGTTAGGAAGAATAAATTCATTAACTGATGACTTACCATAGCTTGTTCGATCTTGTTATCAATAGCCACAGTGTTCGTTCCTGTTGCACTGTAAATAATAAAAAAAAATTAAAATTAATAAAACATTTTCAAGAAAACTTTTACTGAAGCAATTTTAGATGATATCCACCGTTCCATTTTAATATTTCAACCCTTTATGCTTAGATGAGCTAATTGGATGACGTTTACGTGAGTAATCAAACAAG
>JAANSQ010000481.1:0-23424 GCA_036850885.1 Lepidocyrtinus dapeste
ATTATACATGTACTGTGCATAGAACAAACTTGACCAATATTCAAAGGTATGCACTGAAAAGCTAATCTAGTTTTGAACTGGGAAAGATAAAAAGGGACACCTAAATGACATTGAAAATCATCACCTTGCCCAACGGCGCGCGCGTAAATACACGACTAAGGAAAATTGCATAGATACACTATCTATGGGCAAACTTAGACATGAAGATCAAACCAAGACAACTCTTTTTTTTTGCTTTCGCTCTGTGTATATACCTACGCTCATTGTCGGCAAAACCAGCATCATCATCAATTTATGATTTTGTAGTAGTTCAGTCATCAGCTTACTTTTGTTTACACTCTACCATGACCTTTAAAGTTATCTGTGTAGCAAAACTGCAATTTTGATCGTAAAAGTTTCCAAAAATTAAGCATTCCTTGTTCCTCGACCAAAGGTGGAAGCAGAATAACTATTGAGTTAAACATTTAACGTCAGTTTGTAAGTGCTGGATGTATTTCTAGGCTAGACATATCTTCGACTTAATTGCGTACTTGTTAATTCTACATTCCTTCATCCTTCAGTATCCTTCCTCAGTCCTTCAGTTGAATTATTAATTAATTTCATTTAATTCATTGAGGATTTAAGGGTTGCAATTTCAAATTTACATAAATCCCTATGATATAGTACTTATCTGCATTTGGATTGAAACAGGCGTATTGAAGTATATTGTCATTCATGAATAAGATCATGAATCTGTGTATACCTATATTGTAATGTAATGAGCTTTAAATGAAAATGGCTAAATCTATGATTCATTTTTGTTGATTCAAGCCGGGAAAGACTTGGTCGTGGTATTGCATCAACTCATTTCGGAAAAAAATCCATGCAAGCTGGACATCATTATCAGCACTCAACCAAATGACATGCTAGAGGCGTGCATGGCATGTGTGTACATAAAGTTTCCTGAAAAACTGCATCAGCCGATTTTAGTGTGTTGAGATTGATCAGGTGGGTTAAACTTCAAAAACGAAGACAGAGTGAGAAGACTTTGACTTAAACAAGTAGCAAAAGTTGAAAACTTGTGTAACCGGAAATTCCCTACGAAAAAGTGTGGTTTATTCGGCGCGAATGTAGAAATTGAATTAAGAATTGTTTGTATATATACGTTCGTTCAGTAATCTTGTACAAATTACAAATAAGTTAAAGCAAATTTTGTAAACATTTGTATTCTATTGTTTAGACCTATTTATTAGATTGTATTATACCTAATTTATACTTTTTGCTGTTGCTAATTTAAAGAGTCTAAAAAATGTCCGTCGTTGGGCGGATTCAACCATTCAGGCAGGCTGCCCTGAGGAATTTACTCCGAGTGAGGTTCAATTCATTGTCTTCGCCCAATATATTTTACAGTAGTGCTAGGCGCGTAAATTACTTGTTAAGTAATCACCGCCAGTCTAACCGTCTCTACAAGTTAAGTAGTAGTGATACATTAGTGTTTGGAAAATATGAAGTAAGCGGTTCCAACTCGTACAATTCTTTGATAGTTATAAGATCGTTACATTCTTCAAATGCCTTGAACGAAGGTGAGTCAAATAGCAAGCCTTCATCCAAAGTAGAAGAGACGGTGAAAATTCTGGAGAACGAACTTAAGAAAACTAAGCAGGGACAAGTCGAGCCTGCTAAGAGACCGTTGTACAAACGAATTCAGGACGAGGTAAAATCTTTACATTATTTCTGATGACGAATAAAAGATTTGTAGACTGTGACTGACGCTTTTTTTACACTTTAAGATTCTTCATTATTACCATGGCTTCCGTCTGCTATTCATTGACGTGAGGATATGTACCAGTTTGATTTGGCGAATTTTGAACGGGAAGTCACTGTCCAGACGAGAGCATAAACAATTGGTGCGAACTACATCAGATCTATTCCGGCTTGTACCTTTCTCAGTTTTCATTATTGTTCCATTTATGGAACTTTTGCTGCCATTCTTTATCAAACTTTTCCCCGGGATGTTGCCCTCCACGTTCCAGTCTTTTCAAGACAGAGTTAGCCAATCATGTTTTATTTTATGAATTACATAGTTCTTTCTTCAATCATAGTTATCTAATTTATGATTATTGTAGGAAACAAAAATGAAAGCTAACTTAAAGGTCAAATTGGAAATGGCCAAATTTTTGCAACAGACGCTGGATGACATGGCTCCTCAAGCTAAAGGAAGATCATCACAAGTCGCAAAAGATTTCGCAGAATTTATACAAAAGGTTGAAAATACATTTTTAAGCTATAGTAACCGATGTTCATACAGTTTTTGCCATTTCCATTCTACTAGATCCGTACATCTGGCTCAGAAGTTACGACTGATGACATTCTAAAGTTCAGTAAACTCTTTGAAGATGAGATCACTTTGGATTCCTTGACCAGACCACAACTGCTGGCTTTGTGTAGGGTTTTAGAAATCCCTGCCTTGGGAACTACGACCATGCTTCGCTTCCAATTGCGACTGAGACTTCGAAATTTAAAGGCTGACGATAAGGTAAAACTTTTTTTTCATATTGAATGTTTCATATGTATGCATCATTACAATTTTTTTTATTAAATATTCTTAGGTTATTGAACGCGAAGGTATGGACGCACTAGACTTCCAAGAGTTGCAAAACGCTTGCAAAGCGAGAGGAATGAGGGCCATTGGTGTGCCTGAAGAACGACTCAAGAGACAGTTGCGACAGTGGTTGACTTTGTCTCTCCATGAAAAAGTCCCTGCATCACTACTCCTTCTAACCAGGGCCATGTATCTCCCGGAGAATTTACCTGCTACTCAACAACTTCAGGCTACCTTACAAGCCCTCCCTGATTCTACTGTACGTTTATTGTGAACACAAATTTAATATGATCATGTTTCAAAATAATTTAAAGAAGGCAACGAAAGTTTTATTTTAACACTTGCCTTTACAGACACTCCAAACTAAAGCTGCGATTGGTGAACGTGAAGGGAAAATTGACCATAAGACCAGGATTGAACTAATCCGAGAGGAAGAGCGAAAAATCAAAGAAGAAAGGCAAGAGGCTAGAAAAGATGCCAAGATTAAGGAAGAGGTGGCCGCAGCCAAGCGGGAATTGCTTGGTAAAGTAGTTATAACTTGGAAATTAATTATCTGATAAAGTTATATGCAGATAATATTATTTGTGCAATTTTATTTCATTAGAAGACACAGCTCCGATTATGCTTGACGAAGCTGCTTTAGATCTGACTGAGGAGGAAGTAAAATCTGTAGCAGTAGAGCCTTTTAATCCAGAAATGGATGAGAACTCGGTCGCGGCGGTGATCAACCAAGTATTACGTCGACAACTTCCTCAGCTACCAGCGTACGATGTAAGTTCTCGATCTCATCCTACTCATTACTACCGATTAAGTGTCAAGACGAATGACTTGCTCAAATTTTGTAAAAATTTTACAGGATGCTATCACTGCGGATGATTTTGATACGATTGAAGGCGTGATTGAAAAATTGGGAAGGGACAACAAACTCGTTATTGAGAAAGAAGAGATCAAGGATTTGAAGGCGGAAATTTCGGATTACATTGAAGATGTCCAAGAGCTGGAATACCTCACGAAGCGTGGAGATGAACTTAAACTCAAGGTAAAGATGAAGTTGTTGAAATTGCAAAAGCACTGAAGTATATCTCCTTCATTAATCCTCTTTGTCATCTGAAATTTTTATCGAGCAGGTTCGAGAATCCAAAGGAGCTCGTCGGTTGTTCAATAAATTATCCAACATGGTTGGAAAGTTGGATAAACAAGTAACTTCCGTCAATTCAGAGGACACAAAAACATCTGTTCAGTAAGATAAATTAATACAACGTATTAAACTTCAAACTTTTCTGACTTTTACTCTAAAACCATATTCGTGGTTGGGATTTGATTATATAGGAACAGTCTGGTGGCGACCGAAGAGCTTGTGAATGCTGTACGCAAACTTCAGAATGTTAAAGATCCGGCCAAATTGGAAAGAATTGCTTCAGTATTGGCTAAACTGGATGATGATAGTGATGGAAAAATCGAGGTTGACGACCTCGTAAAGGTAACGCTCATTCTGAAAATTGGTCTAATTAGTTTTTAATTCTATAATAATTAATGAATTCTCAAATCATTTTTATAGGTTATTGACGTGGTTGGGAAAGAACATGTCCAATTGAGCTCCAAGCAACTTGAAGAAATCGTGAGTATGTTGGCGAAAGAAGAGTCAGTTGAAGAAAAACCGAGGTGAGGACTAACTTTCAAAATTTTGGTTTTGAATTTCTCAATGTCCCAAACTTTCAACTAACTCCTATAATCAATATTATTTTTTTATCACTGTTTAAAATACTAGCAATCCAGTAAACAACGGTGGGAAGACTCCAGGTAGTGCGGGATCTTCGTCAAAGAAAGCTTCCGAAAAAACAAGCAGTGGTGATTGAGTGGAAAATATTCCCAGCGCTAAATCTGAGAAGAAAAACGTAGGAGCCTTCAAAAGACAAACAAATTTGGGTACGCATAATCTGTATCAAGTCCATGTTCAGAAAAACTTAAATGAAAACGAAATTGTAGGTGTTGATTACCTATGTATTTATTTATATTACCGGTTTAGATTAGCATTGAAATTGTTATGCAGAATTGGCGATAAAGATAAATTGACATTATGTTGTGTAGGTACTCTAGCCATAATGAAAGGAAAATGCAATCGACAAAACATAACTGTCATTTTGTAGTTATTTTTCTATTCTGTAAAATTGTTCCAGAGTATTAAGAATAGTCAATGTGTATGAGTTGGCGTTGATTTAAGATGTGCCTCTAAAGATTGAAAATAAACTTGTAAATACATAAAGTAAAACTTGTTACATGAAATGATAGTTAATCAGTTATCGCTTTTATTTACATAGCAATCCATCAACCGCTGGACCTATTGATTTTTTCCGAATCCGATCAAAGTTAATAATCGTTATAAAATTATCTATCGGTTGAATAACACTTTGATTGATTGATGATGAAAAAGGAAGAATAAATACGACTTTGTACTTGGGAAAAAATACAAGTTTCACTTCTGATAGCATACGACTAAGTACATATCTGAAAGTTGGTGCTATTAATGCAAAGGTTTCGGTACTTAATTTATTTTTAAAATATAAATTGTTTTTTTAGCTATATTTAATTAATTTACATACCTACTTAAATTAAAAGTTAATTAAATACTGTAAAAATTTGTGAACACTTAACTTACGATTAGAAACCTTCTTTCCCTAGGCAATGCACAGTGAACCTGAACCATAGAACTTGTTTCAGCGATGCAGACTACAGAGGGTGATATAACCTTTTATTTTTTCATTCATCGCCGTCATGTAGAGTGTGTTTGCCTTGTTTATACTTTTTAATTTTAGAGGATGCATTTCAGTTAGTGTCAGCATGATTGATATAGTGAAGCAGACTAAAATAATAAAAAATACTTAGAATAATCAATGTTTAATGGATAATTAAGGAAATTTTCAATGATTTCCCTTATTATTACTAGTAGCCATTGAATTTAGTCAACAAGCACACAAAGCAGGATGAACAAAGAGTTCCTATTGATACATACTCTCTTTCGCTTCGCTGCTGCTATTCCTATAAGCCAGTTAAGCCACGCTTATGATATTAAAAAGATTATGTTGTTACGCTTTTGCATTCTTAAGAATTAGCGGCATTGTCATCCCCATGGTTTCAATTTTATTTCAAATGATATCAGATACAAATAATTATAGATTTTTTGCCAAAATTGAAAATTAAAAGAGGCTTCAACAGTACCTACAACAATAGAAATGCCATTAAATTCAGGAATGTTTCGGCCAATCAATTAGACGTAAGTTAATAACGGTAATTAGCCACTTTATTTTAATCATTGCGTTTGTATTTTCTTGATTAAATGTGAAGGATTATAGAACATATGGCAGGATTAAAGTCACATTTAAAATCATAAACGGACATATCAGGCGTTAAGAAAATCAGACTAATTAATTATTTTAGCATCAATCAAATTCGAATCATGTGTTGCATTCATATTTCCCGCTACCATCCGTATCGCATATCGCACAACCCGATTCGGTAATATAACCCCGGCTCACCCCTAAAGTATCGTTGAGCCCAATTTGCCAAGTTTTGTCTAAACTGCCAGCTACGCTGATGCTAGTACTCTCTAGTATTTGCTTGGCACACCACTTGCATAAAACGCTGTCGAACGAAACAGTTCATCCATTCTTTGCTTTTTGACAATATAGTGTGTTTGTTGGCTTTACATTTTACTGTAAAACTGATCTTGCTCATTCTTTTCCTCGTTCGTTGCCTTTAGCCTGGTTGTGTGTTTTAGTGATAAAGGTTTTTTTATTTTCACACACATAGATAGGTATGACCAAAGAGAAATTGAATAATATAATCATATCACCGCTCATCCTCTCTCAGTATATAATTCTTCTAATTCTGCAGCAAGCAGAGAGAACTGTATGTGTTGTACTCTGAATCATGAGCTATAACAAACAGCGTAATGATAGATAGCATTCAGCTAAGACTTGGATATCAATGGAGTTGCACCCGCAAAACTTCATTTTTCGACAGCGTTCAGGTTTCAAACCGGGAAAGAATGGAGTAGTTTATCCAGCCAGAACATTTTGTTATGAAACTACACTACTACTCAAACTTCTCGCATTTGCACTGATACAAGAGCGATGGATGAATACTCAATCCAAAAGCATAGACAGGCCATAATATACCTCTCTCTTTCACGCCGAGGAAGACTCGACGACGTGATGAAGATTTAGAGAGAATGGGACGAAAGAAGTCGTCCGAAATGTAGGGTTTTGCTTTTTATTCACTAAAAAGCTCATACGAAAAATGCTTGTTTTCTCGAGGATGTGAAATGTGAATTAAGAATGGCAGATGGAGGAAGCTGATGGATAAAGCTTTGCAAGAAGCGAAAACAGCATAGGGGAAAATATGCGTATCACCACAGAAGAATACGAACACGAAGAATACGCTGCTATACGTTTCGCTGAGCATGCATAGACACTCTCTGTACTCCTGTAATGTTGGAGGAAAGATTGAAGAATGGTAAATGCATCATCATTCTGACTTATCAGCAGAAATAACAAGAGATCTTAACGAATTTAGTCTAATCAGTTTAACTAGTTTTTAGGACTCATTGGCTAGTAGTTTACGGGTTCTCAAGATTTTACCAAGGTAAAAGACATTCACATAACAGCGTCAATCACCTGAATTTTTATTGTCAAAATCCGTGGAAAATAATATTTTTGTGGGAATAAAAGTTTACAAACCCATAGATAGGGGATGATGTAGTAGAACTTGATATTGTCCTTTATTGAGAGGATGGACAAGAATTCAGCTGTCCGACTCTAGTGATACCAGTTAGTTATTTCAAAATACAGTAGGAAATTTAAAGTTTAACGGTAAATTAAGTGAAGTCGTGTAGACTATAGGATTCGTCAATCGTGTGACTGATTCACTGAAAAGGGGATTGGAGGTTAACTTTTCTGGTGGGTAGGAGGAGATGATGCAGAGAAAGAACACCTTTGGCTAATATATATTTTGAACCCTATTTTAGCAATTAAAACGAAGCAGTAGTAATAACAGTGGGTGTTGAAGTTGTATCACATAGCGTTCTGTTTCTTTTGATACTAAGCTAGTTGCTTGCTTCACTACCCCGCTGCTTTTCCCTGGGATTTGTGTTGTCATCGGTTAAATATTGCGGTAGTAGGTCTTCAATCTCGATTTAATACCTTAATTTAAATAACCACTTCGAGTGAGACTACCACAAAAATGCAATCAACAGTATGAAGATTGACAGGGCAAAAATAAAAAGGAGCACCACTGAGGTGGTAAGTTAATTCTATTTTCCTCGCTGCTTTATTGTTGGTTGTCATGCAAAAAGTGTACCTGATGATGACGAATTTGGGGAGGTAATATATAGGACTGACACTGATAGACTAGCACTCTACACTTTTTTTCTGTTTTTCAGCCTCCAGATTGTAAATCTTTGATCTTGAAAATTGTGGAATGTAAGGAGACTCAAGATCTCACTGACCTCTTGAAAGGGGTGCAAACCTGGACGTACGGGAAGTGTGAGCTGTTCCATTGGATAGATGCCCTTGACAAGTTCGATGCTGTTCTTGGCAAGGCAACACACAGAGCTGATGGAAGATGGGCGATGGCATGTGATGTCAGCGACAATGAAGCGAAAGAGGTTAGTTAGATAATATTTTCTGTTGTAATTATTGATTGAATTTGTCATACTGTAAATTATCATCAGAAAAAGCCATTAGTCTTGTTATTACTCGTACATTTTATTTTTGTTGCACGCATTTAAAAGTTTAGAATTAATCATAAATCACGTTGTTTAAACTTGAGTAATGCTTCGTTTAAAAATGATTAGCGTTTCTAAATGTAATATGAATTATCATTAACACAGCTTAAGCAGTGCGTACTGCAAGTTCTTCGATTCACGTCGCTCCTTATTGAACACTCTTTCTCGAGGACGGTTTACAACTCTATGGATCACCTGACCGAACTTCTCTACTCATCTGATCTTACACTCTTATTGGAAAACCTACATCTTCTATTTATGTTCAGCAAGCGCAGCAACCTATTGACTCGCCTTCCTGAAGAAAAACGAAGTTTACTGTTGGAAGGTTTATATGCATTGGCTGAGGTATTAAATCAACGCTCCTTAATTTTCCAATAATTACGGCTATTTCGACAACTGTCCTATTATCCTAGCAAAAAACAAATAATTGAAAATTTCTAATTTATAGAGCTGGGGAGGAAAGGAGGCTGGGTTCGGTCTTGCTGCCTGTTGCTTGAAGAGACCTTTGGAGGTAGTCTGAAATTTTAACTTACTAGTAGTTTAGTTTAGTAGTTTAACTTTCTTTTGATTTTTTAAGATAAGACTACGTTTCAAGCTTTTACTGGCTAAAATTAACTGTTTGTTTTGTAGGATTATCCTCCCACTGCAACCACTGTCCACATGGAATTTTACAGGGATGGAACTGCCGCCAGGAATCGTTCCGAATCTTGGACTGTGCTACATATAGAGGACGTGCACAAAATGAACAAGTCTCCATCTCGAGTTCTTGATGAGTGCATTGATGTTTACGATGTTCCTCAAGATAAACAAGTAATTCATAATTAGTATACCCATTTAAGTATTTCAGTGAATCATATATTTCTTACAATTTACTGTTTCGTTTTAGTTATCGCTGCTGACGCATTTGCGACTAGCTTATTACTTCCCGATGTGGGCGGAGCGCGTAAAGTTAGTGCAGGCTCGGCTGCAAGCACTATCCATCCTGATATACGCTAACGCGATCCAGGAAAATATTCAGCAGTTGCTTTACAGTGGCTTGATGGAGGAACTGGTTGACATACTGGAATTGAGTCAGGATTACTTAACAGATATTAAGGCTGCTGCACTCAGAACGCTCACATCAATCATTCATCTGGATCGAGCTCATAATTTTCCAAAGTAAGAAGAATAAATAACTGGAGTTTATCCTGCATGAAAGTGAAAATTGCTTTTGACCAGAATTTATAATAGTTTTTATGATGATAATAATGGTGAATAGTGTCCTGATGAAGATTCTCCCATTTTATAGCATCATTGAGGCCACTGGTGCTGGCTCGTATCATGGATTCTTACCAATGATGGTGAGGAACTGCATCAACTCGCTGACAACCACAGCGACTGATGCCTCGCAACAGTACCCCCTTCCACTAGCTACCGCGCTGTTCAGCTTTTTGTACCATTTAGCCAGCTACGAACTGGGTGGCGAAGCTTTAGTCAATTGTGGAATGCTAGAAAGTCTGTTGAAGGTTGTGAATTGGGAAACGTCCGATGTTGAGTACATTACTGTAAGTGCCCTTACTTACATTTAATTTCTAAAAGAGTTGGAGTCCCATACAGTTGGCGATTATTTGAGCATTACTGACCATTTTGTTTTTAGTTCGTAACTCGTGCTGTGCGAGTTATTGATCTCATCACAAATATGGATATGCAAGCATTCCAGGCCCACAACGGATTAACATCGTTTATTAATCGCTTAGAGGTAAAAATTGATGTCTATTTTTCAGTATATTTTATTTGCTGGTTATTTTTCAAAAAACAATTTATCTTATAGATTGAAGTATCAGCTTGTAGAGCTGACCAACCCTTCGAAATCATACCAGAAGTTTCTTCTGCCGGTCGCCCGCAGTCATCTGCGAATACTGACGGTGAGACTAGTCGCGAGGATAACTCCGAAGCACAAATGGATACGGATAGCACTGCCAGTGTTGTTGCGGTATGTAGGGAGCATTACCTTTTTTTGGTATATTATTTTAATCCAGTGCATTAGTGGATCATACTATTTGTTTAAACTATTTTCCGTAGGAAACCAGTGCAAATGCCAGTATTGCAAAGGAAGAATCTACCATAAATCCTGGAAGCGCTGCTGGATTCGTTCACAATGGAACGACTTGCCTTCCGCAGCGAGCTGCGTTGTTAAAGTCCATGCTTAACTTTTTGAAAAAGGTTATTCAAGATCCTGCGTTCAGTGATAGTATACGGCACATCATGGAAGGCACCCTGCCTAATTCATTGAAGCACATAATTAGCAACGCGGAATATTACGGAGCATCCTTGTTCCTTCTAGCGATAGACGTTGTCACGGTGTACGTGTTTCAAGAGCCTTCACTTCTGCATTCTTTACAAGATAACGGATTGACAGATCTTATTACCGAAGCCCTTTTGATGAAAGACGTAAGTTTATTGTTTCAAAGCTTGTATGATGTTTTGTTCACTGCTTTACTCTCGGCTGGACTAAAATGGTGAAACCGATAATTATATTATGTTTATATAAATTTTATAGGTTCCACCGACCAGGGAAGTCATTTCGTCAATGCCGAATGTGTTTTCCGCACTGTGCTTGAATAGTCGTGGATTGAACGCTTTTATCAAATGCAACCCATTCCAGTCATTATTTAAAGTTTTGCTATCGCCAGAGTATTTGCCTGCGATGCGCCGGCGGCGAACGGCAGAACCAATGGGAGACACAGCTTCCAACTTGGGAAACGCTATGGATGAATTAATGCGTCATCAGCCCAGCCTTAAAGTAGCCGCAACCACTGCAATTATCCAGGCAAGTAAAATTAAAGAAAAATTAACAGCTTAATTTATTAATTCATATAACAGTTTATCTAAAGACATTGATTTATATTGTGCAGCTCTTAAAGCATCTTGGATGTTTGGGAGGCGATACTACAAACACTTGTTTGAAGTCTCAGGCAAAGCCAATGGTCACATCTCTGGGAAGCAATGCCAGAGCAGGCACGTCTGAAGGAGGGAGTAGTGACGAAGAAGATGATGATGATGAGGAAGCATCCACTGCTTCACATTCCCAACCAACTTCAGCCGTTCCGGTAGTTCCAAGTACCAATAGAGATGCTGTCGCACCGATACCTCAACTAAGCTTTGCAGGTGGATGCAAGGCCAACGATGAAAAGCTACCGCTTCCTTTGGTTGACTACATACTCAATGTGGTGAGTTCTTGTATTCATCATATATAGTGTTTTCTGCATTATCTCATTATACTTATTAATTTTTTAAAACTTTTAAATACTAACCAATGTGACTGTTGATAAATTTATAGATGAAGTGCGTGGATGCCATATTGAGCAATAACTCCACGGATGACCACTGTCGTGAGTTTGTGAATCAGCAAGGGTTGGACCCTTTACTGAACATTTTGTGTCTTCAGATTCTACCTATAGACTTCCCCAACTCACCTGCTTGTCAAGCTGTCTCATCTGTTTGCAAATCCATTCTAGTTAGTAAATAACGTCAAAGTAGAGTCAATTATTATTTATTGCACACGCTTAAAAATTCTATCTCATTTTATTCAGAATCTTGCGCATGAAGGACTGGTGTTGGATAAAGGGCTGGAAAAGCTGCATTCTGTTTTGCTTCGACTAGACGTCCTCGACAAAACGATTGAAGGTCCAGGAAGTAGTGTTTTACTTAAGGAGCTAGCCAACTCACAAAACCCGCTTGAGGCGGTTTCTAGCTGCCTGGAAACACCAATATTGCATGACATGACTGCTGTTCACTCTCTCATCATGATGTTTATCCATGTGTGTCGTACTGGACAGGTTAGTTGTTGAAATAATATAGTCAATGACATTATGAGTGCTATGGTTGTCAGAAGTACCGATTGTAATCGTTATTTGGCAGAGTGATATTCGCACCTTGTCAATAAACCACTGGGGGTCCAAGACTGGACTAGAAGTTTTAAGACTGCTCTCGAAACTTTACCTGAATTTAGTGTGGGAAAGCACGGTATTGCTTGCCTTGTGTAGTGGTGAGTATCAACCAGAGAAAGATGGATTTGGTCGCTCTGACTTGGACAAGTTAATTCCACCTGATTCTAAAGTAAGCTCAGGTTTATTATTAAATGCTTAATCTTGAATTCTAATTTGAAGCAAACGAATTATGAATTTAGAATGTGTTTAATATTATCCTTCTTCCGTAAATGAGAAAAATTATTAATTAACTATAACATTACCGTTGCAGGATACTATGGACCAAAATGATATGTCAAGGTCTTGTGACGGTGAGTCTTGGGATCAAATGGACGTGGACTCAGAGTCCAGCGTAGCTACTACTACTGGTTTAGTGAATTCATCTACACAGACCATGTCCAAGTTGGAAAAGGAGAAGGGTGCTGCAAACGACACTCTGCAACATTATGCCAAATTACTCAAGCCAATTCTAAGCGCTTCTTCTAGGTTGGGCCGTGCACTCGCAGAATTATTCGGTCTTCTAGTGAAGGTATGAAACTGACAATGGAAGTTTTGACGAAGTATAATAATCTATACTTGACTTATGCGTTGACATGTTAGGCCAGCCTAAGTTCTGAATTAGGAATATTTTTTTAAAAATTAGTTGTGCGTTGGATCACCATTGAGACAACGCAGGGGTCACCATATGCCAGCTATGCAAGGATATGTTACCACCACTGCCACCCAAGTGGCTGAAGTACTGGCTCAATTATTGAACAATGGATTGAAATGGCAGCCGAAGCCTAATTCTCCTGTGCCACGGTTAACTTTTAGTATCTGTGCTGTGGGCTTCTCCGCTCCATTGCTTTTTGACGAGAAGAAGTATCCATATCATTTGATGTTACGTCAGTTCATGGATGCGGAAGGGTTGGCCGCATTGTTCGAGTGAGTCATTTACTAAATTTACTTGAAGCTTAGCTGAAATGTCTTGCTTGTATTAGTAACATGGGATATTTCTTTCCAGGGTGTTTTATTGGGCGATATCGGATAGCTCTCCGGATACAGGCGGGCCTGTGGCTTTACCGAATGAGCATCAAGTGGAATTCCTAGACTCTTGGCTGTTGCTCATGGAGAAGTTTGTGAATCCCAAGTTGGTCTTGGAGTCTCCCCATAGTTTGCCATTGAAGTCACCAATATTGCGTAGTCCATTCAATGCTAACTTGTTCCTGGCAAATGTTCACAAGGTATAGTAAAGAAGAGACTCGACTGCAGAGTTATTTGGTTATAATTGGAGTTTGGAGTTGACCTAATTTACTGCGTTTGTTACATGATGTCTTAATAGAAAGCGTTCGATGCCGTCATGTTCCTGTGGCGTCGTTACGATCTAAAATTGTATGGTACACGCGCGGTAGAGTCCATGTTGGCCATTTTGTGCCACATACTACGTTACAGGGAGCAAACAAAGATCGCCGGCAAAGGTAAGAATAGCCTGCTAGTATTATCGAATCTTTACTCTGGAAGATTGTAGTGATTAGCACGGGAACTAATGGAAATGGTTACGGTTAAGAACGTTATTTTATCAACCAAGTGAGCAAAATATGTCTATTGAGCAATTAAAAAAACAATTTGCCCCATATCTCCACCCCCAAGGGTGGTAGTGCCCACAAAAGAATTTCCATAATGCTATGGTTTTCTTATGGGACAAGCAAGAAACATGGACGAAAAGATCAAACAAAAGCACACGCTGTACTAAAGCAACCAGATTTACAATATTCGGATATTTACATAGAAGTTAAGAAACGGGACAAATTATAATTTAAATATTGTAAATCTAATTGATATAATAGTATTGAATACTTTTTGTTTACTAGCAGAGCGTCTAATTTTGTCCATGTTTCTTGCTTGCCCCATAAGAAAACCATAGCATGATGGAAATTCTTTAGGGGACACTACCCCCTTGGGTGTACAGATATGGGGCAAATTGTTTTTTTTAATTGCTCAATAGACATATTTTGCACACTTTGGTTGATAAAATAACTTTCTTAACCGTAACCACTTGCGTTAGGTCCGGTGTAGATTAGATTAGATTAGATTAGATTTTTATTTATTGTCATCAGATTTCCTCATGGTTGAGGTTTTATAATCGAGACATGTCACAAGAATTTAAATGGGTACATTAATGGTTTCATTATTGCATTACTTAATTCTCCTGCGTTAATTCAATCTTAAACATAATATATTGTTATAAATAAATTTTAATGTGTAAGTGATTTCATCGTTGTTTTCGCACATTTCTTTAATTCTATTCTGTGTAATAGTTGATGCACCGGCCACTAGCCGAACTGGCTTGTCAAGTACCATAACTAGCGCTGTGAGCGTGCCATCTCTAACTGCTGCTGTTGGTATCACACGTAACGAAGTTGGTTTGAACGCCCCTCCTCTGAATACCCCGAATAACTCAAACGCCGCGGGCACTCCAGTAGTGGATGTGAATAATTCTCCTATCGTAATACCATCCACACCTGTGGCTTCAACCCCTGAAAATGCGAGCACCCCTGTGGTAGGAAGTGCTAGTGAAACTGTGGACCCTACAGCTACGAATTCTGCTTCTGTTGTTCGCACACCTGGAGTAGGTTCCACTCCTGCTATAGTTGCTTCTGCAGGTTCTGCTTCAACTACTACTCCGGCTGCATCCAGCAGTGGAAATACGGCATCCGCTTCTGGAAATTCTCTCACTGGCCATATGGCTGCAGCATATGAGCTCGGAATTAATGTTGATCATTTAAGACAGCTCATGGATATGGGATTCTCGGTGGAGATGTGTATTGAAGCTTTAATCACGAGCAGTAGTCTACATCAGGCGACAGATTACCTGCTCAACGCAAACTCCACGCAGCAGCAGCCACAACAGCCACCAGCCCCACCGCCTCAACAGCAGCAACAACAGACGCAAACTCAGCCACCACCTTTACAACCAGCTTCCACCAGTACAGATCCCCCTGACCAAGAAATGCTAAGACTGTTTAATAATCTCAAAAGCGAAGAGGTTACTAAGGTACGCTTCAATTTAATCTGATAGTAAAGTATATCGTGAATACGTAAGTCATGGTCATGAATAATATTATTCATGGTGATGATTCTCTTTTGGATTGGATTAAAACTTATCTATTTTTGTATCCTTTCTACAGAAACCTTTACGTACACCGACATCTGATCATTTGAAAGCTGAGGACTTGGATTCATTCACAGAGACAATTATGGACCAGTGTTTGAAGATCCTGGACACTGTACCCGAAAGTGTTTACCGCGTGTGCGAGTTACTCGTGGCGGTGGGTCATCGCAATGGAGTTGCGTGGATGAAGGAAACGCTGACTGGAATTGTCACTCAAGTAAGCTTAGGGGAATAGTGAAAGTGTTGTTTGAGGCCTTTGGGTAATGAGGTGGTAGGTGGTGGCGCACAACGTACAATGGTTACCTTTAAATTTTTCAGATTGAAAGTGGCATCGAAACGATATATTTAGCGATCAGCAAAGATGTTGATGTCCTACTCACTCCTGAGTTCAAATCAGAGTCTGCCCCAGTGGCTCATCGTATACACTTGTTTAGTTTGATGTTTGAGGTAAGGAAGATACCCCTTCCATATAAATAGAAATTTGTGATCCTGTTGGTGATTCATACTTCAAAAAATTATTAAAAATACTTCTTTGTTTCAGGAGTTAAAGGGTATGAGTGCAATGGCATTGGAAAAGAAGCACGTAATCGATGCAGCAATCGAGTTAATAAAGGTCTTCCATGATAAGTGCAATTCTAGTGCCCAGTGTGATGAACTGAAACGACGGACTCCTTCTTGGCTCGCACCGTTGATTCTCATGATAGACTTGTATGAAAAGGCTGCAGTAGCCTCCAAGAGGAGATTGAGAGTTGCAGAGGATACCAATCACCTTTGGAAATGGTTCGACATAAATTCAGGCAAGTGGTGCTCGTATTCTTCCCAGAACAACTTCATCATTGATAAGTCCTTCTGGGACGGGGAGAGTATGGTCAGGATCACAGCGGGAAGAAGACGCTACGTGATTAACTTTACAGCGATGATACAACTGAATGAAGAGACCAGTAATAGACGACCAATCACTTTATGGCTGAAGAATAGAACCGACGCCTCTAGCCAGACTCAAACACAAGCAAATAATACTACCACCACCTCAGTCGCCGCTACATCCACCAGTGGTAATAGCTCAGCTGTGACTAACACAGCAACAATGGCTACTGCTCCTACTCCTACGACTGGTGCAAGTACTACGTTGGCTGCAGGCTCTAACTCTGGCGATCTTCCTCCTTGGCCCGCGGGCACAGATCCAAGGAACATACCGTTACTCAGCGCAGGTTTCGAACACTTGAATGCTGTCATGGGAGACGAGTTTGATTTACTTTGGAGCACTCACGAGGAAACTTCAGAAGTTGTCCCAAAAACTGCTCCGAAACTTGAGGAGGAGTTTACCAGCACTGATACTGGAACTCAGGGGGATGTAGGAAAAACACCCAGGCTGAAGGGCCTCGATATGGCACAAAAGAAACAAATTGTGGAGTAAGTTAACTGTCAACTTTAACTTAGTTGCATGAAAAATATTTTATGTTTAATTACGCTGGATACTATAAATTGTATTATTTTGTAGGAGTACCACCATGCTTATGGGGTGGCCAGTAAATCCAGATACTCTTCATGCCATTATGAGACTGATTTTACGCCTCACGAGATCTTACGAAGTGGCCGAAATCTTCTCCGCACATGGTGGCGTTCGACATTTGACCACGTTAAACTCAGACTCTGGCTTCTCGGGATTCTTTCCTTTAGCCAATCTCCTCATACGGCATGTGCTGGAGGACTCTCAGAGCTTGAAATACGCTATTGAAAAGGTTCGGTGTATAAAAGAATCTCAATGTCTGGGGTGTTTTAAGAATAGATGTTTTAAAATGTTTTTCACGTTTTTGGTTAAGATGATACGAGCGAAAGCCTTGAGCAGCGGCGCGTCAACTTGTAAGGAGTTGCATTATCTGCTGCGCGTCCTTGCTCCTATCGCTTGCCGACACGAAGAGTATTTTGTGGAAGTTGCGAGTAGGATTCTAAGGGTTGATATAAGCTTCGTTACAAGGAGAGGTAGGGAGCTCAATTAAAATCAGTTTGAGGTGAGAATGCTGGTCTGTAATGTAATTAAAAAATATTAAATTTAACTTTGAAGGCGAAGAAGACCCTCGCCTGATTGTGAAGCCAATCCCTTGCAAATTGGAAAATATTGATGGGAGTGTAGGAGAACAGGCGCGTAGCGCGATCGAGACGTTACTAGACGCAATCACTGTTCCATCTCCCAGTGAAGAGGAGAAAAAGGAGGAGACCCCACAGCCTGGTAGTTCAGACTCCATGCAGAAATTAGAGACTGCTTTGGGAGTGAAGGAAGACGAAACGATGGAGACGGATGTAGTGTCAGCGAGAGTAGGAGGAACCAAAACAGTTCCTGAAGATAATAAGAAAAAACAACTCATTCCAAAATACGCCATTTGTCAGTTACTTGCAGAGTCTGTACACTCTTATTCATTCCCTTGCAAGATCATTGCGGAATATACTTTTTTCAAGAGTAGTAAGCCTTGGTTGCAAGAGGTAAGCTTCAAGAATATATTGGACGAGTTGGCTTGTTCATGCACAGATGAGTGAAGTAAGTGTTACTATGAGTGTTTGTTTTTGTAGGATTCTTCAGCACTTGCTTATTTACTAGACCGGATGCTTCCTACCACTGAGAATTCCACGGAGAAAGATTGCTCATCTGCTGTGCGAGACCTTATTTCTGCTATGGCTGGGTGTAACCATATACCTGAGGCTCAAGCTATTGTTATATCTGAGGTATGGATTGTACTACATTTTATAAGCTGATCAGCACTAGTTTCAAGTTTGAATGAGATTATTTACGTATTACATGGCGATTTTAGGTGAAAGCTGCTTTGCAGCGTGCATTGGGAATGCGAGAGTCGCCTGAAAAGCATTCGAGGATACAAGGCTTGGCGGCGCTGATTTGTACAATGATTGAAACATGTCCGTCAGCACCACCTACTCAGATGGTTCCTGTTCTGAAGCCAACTACTCTTTGGTAATGGCAATGGTTGAATATGAAACCGGGGTGATGATGATTATGATATGTGTGTTCTGATCTCATTTGTTGTTTTGTTTTGTGTTCTCAGCATGAACCAAGTGGTTCGCCTCCTCATACGGAAAAACGTGACCATAGACTTAGCGAGAATTCCTCATAGTTTAGATCTATCCAGTCCATACATGGCAACTACTGTGAACGCCGCTTTGAAACCGTTGGAAGTGATCTCGAGAATTGTAAACCAACCAGTGGCAACAAATCCTGCCCGTCCAAAGTCTAAGCCTGAACAAACTGTACAGGAATCTGTGAATAATACGCATACTGGAGGCACGAGCAACTCGGAAATGACACATGCTCAAGGAGAAGAAACAGTGGAGGATGCGGACAATACTGAACATGATATCTCAGCAGCAGCAGAGAGCTTGTTGGATGCTACTTCTGAAAGCCACACGCACGAACATGATGCACCTGAGCCGCCGGATGATGACGTCCTGGATGAAATCATGGACCAACTTTTGGAGCGTGATGCTGGACCTACTGATGATCTTATAATTGCAGAGACCTCTATGTTGGATACCTCGTCGAATAGAATGGACACTGAACAAGAAACGTCTCAACGAGACTCTAGAGACTTTGTGTCCAACACTTTCGAGGAGGAGCATGATCACAACGACACCAGCGAGTCTGAGTCTGAAGCTTCCAACGCAGATGATGATGGCGAAGAGGAAGGCGAGGATGAAGACGATGAGGATGAAGAAGAAGAAGATGAGGACGACGATGACGAAGACGGCGCCTCAAACTTTGATGAGCGTGGGCAAGAGGAATGGGACGATGGCTTCATGAGGTTTCCAGGCTTAGATAGAGATGATGATTTACTCATGGTGCAGTACGGGCAAGATCCTGAGAATACGCCCGTATTTTTTACCAACAATGCCACGTACAACTTGAACGTTGGATTATTCGATGATCCCATGGGGAGCGAGCATTCTAGTGGACTTAGACTAAGTCATCCTCTGCTCCAACCTCCCGTTACTGATCAGCCAGTTACTGGTACCGTGACTACCAGGGGACATCGAAGTGGACGCCAGAGAAGATATCAATACATACAGTTCAATCCTAGACATCCTCATCCACCTGCGATACTGCAGAGGTAAGCCTTTTTTCAACTCTTGAATTTCTCCCAGCGATCACAAAAACTCAAAATAACGAGTGAACCTATTTTTGTAGGTTACTTGGACCGTCTACAGCTCAGGAAGTTATACAACTTACTACTGGTCAAGCACTCAATCAAGGAATTCGTGATGCTAGGTTTTTGGTCATGGATGCTACTGCGGTAAGCATAATTGCACAGAAACATTGACTAGTTTAATTCTCTTCGAACAAAGTTTGATGATAGAAATGATGATGAATTTACCAGGGTATTAACCGAAACGGTGCCGCAGGTTCTAGCGGTTGCGTCTCCAACTATACCGCACTGCACTGGTGGTGTGAAGAAGCCAAAGCTTTGGATGCAGAATCTCTTCATGATTCTGTTGTTGGTACGTTTTCAGAATATCTCGAGAGAGAATAGAAACCAGAATGTGAGAGGCCATCGGAATTTTTCTGGAAATTATGTTCATTTATTTAATTTTTCTGATTAGCTTGTAAGCGAAAGATTGTGGAGTGCATTGAATATTGTCGAGATAAGGCTTTTGAGATGCGCCGGGAGATGAAGAAGAAGCAGTTGGATGAGAAGCAAAAACGAGGGCCAAATGATGCGTTTAAGCCAATTTCCGGTTCAAGTTCGAATCAGCAGCCGGGAGGAAACTCAATCCCAAATACTATTACCGTCGATCCAGCAGAGTATCGTGCGATGGAAAGAACTTTGGAGAGGATGATCGATCTGCATTCAGGTATTTCGTTACCCCCTGATTCGATGAATCCTGCGGACAATATCATGACTCCGGAACGTAGACAACGGAGCTTGGCCATGGCGGCGGTGATTAACTCAGTTGCCCCAGAAGGGCTACGCCGTCCTACTACAAATACCAACGGACCCATTACCCTCAGCTTGGATAATAGCAACGCTAATAATCAGTCTGTCCAAAACAATATTACGCCCGTAAGTTCGGCTTCGTACACCCTCGTGCCTACTACTCCACCTCCAGTTCCTAGTGCTCCGGCGGTAAGTTTATAAACTTTATAAGTTAACTGCGTTCGACCTTAATGATATTAATATATGGGAATGTGACGTAGGTGGAGGAGAGGGTGTTGCTAAACACTTCTTTGGATGCGCCCGATGATGTTGGCGCAGCAGGGGCGGCTAGTGTTGATCCTGTACCTGTTGACGCCTCGAAAGAGATTAATGATTCAGCAGGAGAAGCATCCAACAATGAAAGTAAAGTTGATGAGGATGCTGTACTAGCCTCAGCACCACCACCGGATCCCCCTGCTGGTGACGGGGCTAATTTGGTAGCAATGCCATTGTTGGAATTTGAAGGTGCTGTTGGAGGTGGGCCAGCAGAACCCGTGGCTGGACCTTCGGGGACGCAAAGTGTAAGTGAGGATTTCAGAAACATTCTTGGTGACATTGATATTCCAGAAGGGGTGGATCCATCCTTCTTAGCTGCGTTACCAGAAGACATGCGACAAGAAGTTATTGCCGAACATTTGAGGTTTATTCATATACATATGCATAAAATTAATTCTTAAATGACGTGGAGAAAGTAAAAATAAACGAGCCAGTTGTAATTTTTTATAGACTACAATCTCTTCGTGCGAGACCTCCTGCGGTGGGTCAGACAGATACTACTTCAGTAGTGGATGTGAGTCCAGAATTTCTTGCAGCCCTACCTCCCAACATTCAAGAGGAAGTTTTGGCCCAACAAAGAATTGAACAGCAGAGAAGGATGGCTACAGTTAGCAATCCCAATGATCCTATGGATACAGAAGCATTCTTTAGAAATTTACAGCCATCATTACGTCAAGCTGTAAGTGTTCAAATTAATTTGTTCAAAATAAGTATGAAACTGTTGAGGAAAATAGTTATTGACATGCCGTTTTGAATTTTTGAAAGATCCTGGCTGACATGGAGGAATCACAGATTGCTGCTCTGCCAGCAGAGTTGGCAGCTGAGGCGCAGAGTTTAAGACGTGAGTGGGAGAGCCGTAATCGTCAATTCTTACAAGACCGATTATTTTCTCATGGGCACCATACCGGTACAACATTGTCCTCAATATTGAGGAATAGTGGTATGTTTGGTATGACCTGATTTACGAGAAAGAGTTTAATGCTATTCGTGCCCGAAGTAGAGAGAGTTTTCGGGTTATGCTTTAGCTAATTTGAGTGAAACTGACTATTTTGAATTTTATTTAAGGGATGAGACTTAGTTCAAGATACTCCATAGCGAATGTTGCTCAACGAGCACAGTGGTCCAGTCACTGGCCTAGGGCACCCACCACCATGGCAACTCATTCCGGAATGATGGGAGGGAAGGTCAAAGGGAAGCAGTTAGTGGATAACGAGACTCTCTCGTGTCTTTTGGTGTTGTTATTTGTGGACGAACCCAGGCTAAACACTGGGAGGCTGCATCGTGTCCTACGTAATCTCTGCTATCATTCTACCACCCGCCAATGGGTTATTCGAGTAAGTTGGAGTTTTGAGTCTAGCCAAGTCTGCAAATGCTTAATTAAGTAGCACGGTAATATTGAATTGCTTGTGATTTTTTTGTAGTCTTTGTTGTCTGTGATGGAGCGCGCTAATGACTGCACAATCAATACTCCTCCTGGGGTTATCACAATCCGACAGAAACTAGACCACACTACAGACTCTTCTTCTTCATCATCCTCTACGACAAAAGAGATAGTTCCAGTTCGAATGGAGAGTGCTAGTGGGGTAGACCAGCGACGACAAAATTCTCACACTCCAGCCTGGCTTAACATTAGTCTAGATGCGGCGTTGGGATGCAGGGCTAATGTATTTTTGTTGCAAAAGATCGGATCTGGCACTGGTGGAAAGAAGAGTTCTATTGAACATAGACAAATCTACATTCATCCCCAAGCCGTGCCTACCATTTGCCGGTAACTTAAGCAATTATGATTGAATATTTGACAATTTTTTTTTGAGGAGTGTGAATTAAACGGATTAATTATGTATCGTGTTCAGGCATACACTTGACGTTTTGAGCAACTTGGCCAAGAGTTTCCCTTCACAGTTTTTACCATCAAAAGGAAGACCTTCTTTGCTTTGCTTAGAGACCAGTTTGGGTGGAACTTCAGGAATTACATTGAAAAAGCCTCCTACGCCTCCTCCTGAACCTGCCAAAGGGCGTACTCCCTCTTCTGGGAAGACGAAAGGGATTGAAAGTATGATTGACTTTTGGGATCATCTGTTAAAGTTGGACTCAGCATCAAGCAGCAAAAAGGTAAAAATAATTTTTAAAAAAATCCCTGGGAAGTGGTACACATACTCTCTACTACTTATTTTGTAGGGAAAAGCAATATCAAAGGCACACGCTGGAGTTAATGCAGGACTGGACCAGGCGGTGCCACCAGTTCCATTTGAAGTATCCCCTTTCGGACAACTTATCTCCATGTTTGCCTACCCGTTCGTTCGAAGAAGCTCAGTGTTGACTGATAAACTGTTACGGTTACTATCTCTGATCTCTCTTGGTATCCCAGATACATCAGGGTTTGGTCGGAAGGTACTCCTAGAAGAGCCAGAAACACCGGTGGATACTTCAATGTCTATTTCGAAATCTCATTTGAAGCTCATCATAGACATAATTACTACCAAGAGCTGTTCTGAGGAGGGTTTGGAAGAGGCTACTTCCCTCTTGTTGAACCTTTCTTATGGACCTCCATCAACACGAAATAAGGTAATGCGTTTTATAATTATTATTATATGTTGTAGTTGTGGAGGTTATGGGGCTTCGTATTTGGCGCATTATTAAATTATGATTTACACTTACATTTGGATAGATTCTTGAATTGCTCACGG
>JAANSQ010000482.1:0-23360 GCA_036850885.1 Lepidocyrtinus dapeste
CATTGAAACTTAACCGTCTAGCATAACATAAAGAATAATTAAGGAAGACGGTAACACAACAACCAATTCTTCAAACGTGAAACACATTTTATGAATAGTAAACTGTTCTCAGCTTTACTCATAACCCATGGATTAATGGGCAAGGGCTTAAAGATTACAAGATGATTCGTAATTTGGTGTGGGTAAAGATTTACACCAATCTTAAGGGGAACCCCCTTCTAGGTTTTAGAATTTTTTTTCTCAAAAAGCACAAAAAAATTGAAATATTTGTTCAGGTTAGTCTATGATGATAGGTCAGGTTTGGATAAATTTAAGTATGGTTGAGAGTTTAAATCAGGTTGGTTAGGGTTGGTACATGTTAGGTTAGGATTCGGGGATAATTGTATAAAATCATAGAAGGGCACACCCCTTCTACAAAAATAGTGGGCGTATAGCTTAACTTTAACTACCGAGTGGTCAGGGATAAGATATACACCTCATATAAACTAAAGGGAGACCCTTCTAAGCATGACCCATAATTTACCCAAGCCAGAATATTCTGCCTTATCTCCAAAGTCATTTAAATTTTTGTATCCCTACTTGACCAAGCTCATGATTTTAGATCTGATCCAGGATGGGTTGACTTTGTGACTACTGCCTTACTTGCACCTAAAATCAAACTCTTACTCAAAGCTGAACAAGGTTCGACAAGTAATGTTTGACTTCGGAAGTTCGGATGTTAATTTTTGTTGTTAAATAATGTGGTATTAGTATCCATCGAAATTTATTGTAGTATCTGGGGGCTGTCACTAGTAGACGGGTTCGGGTTGAGTTTTACTATTATACACTCTTGTCTTACATTGGCTCACAAGCACGGATGTAATTCAATTTTCATGCTGTTGTTGTTGTTTATTCCCGGTAACGAGAAATGAAATGGTAAACCATTGATAGCAAGCTGACATACAAATTAAGACGGCTGATCTGATCATCCTCCTCCTTACCCTGTAACTAAGTATTACCTTACCTCTAACCACTATAAACTATCGCAATCATGGTTAAGGTACTTCATTAGGTAAGCAAATAAGTGAATTAATTGTGAGTAAACAGTTAAAGCAAATCAAGCACGTTAGATGTCATCACTTTGTAAACAAAACTTCACGTGATTTACATGTAGTATATTATCAAATTTGTTTAGATTTCGGTTTGAATCTTCTACACAACTACCACAAAACCTTAATTACTTAAAAAACTTACTCCACTGGTGTAAATGTAAGTGATTAATTTTTCAACTATAATTCGCGCAGGTCGTTGTGAGTGAAAGTATTGGTTGACGTTTGGCAAAGTATAAAGTGCTATTTCTATTGTTTTTTATAGTTAGTTGGTGGGAGACAATGATTTCCATGGCATTCCGGAAGATACTGGCGACCGAAATGGTTGCTCAAAGTCGATTACAAGTGCCAAGCTTGTCTATGGTAGATAAGCTCACAACCCCAAACCATTCAACTCCTGGAAGCTATAGAAACATCTCAACTACAACTGTAAACTCAATGCCTTACGAGAAAAGGATAGGTCCTTCAAATTGGCCGCGATATAACAGAATCGTGCTTCCGCCGCAAGGCATTGATGAGAAACCTAGACCAGCGGTTAGCCTACTTGATTATTCATGATAAGATAAATTAAATGAATACTTATTACAATATTTGAATATTTGCAGTACGTATGTCATGTAAAAACCAACATCAAATATTCCCCATGGAAGATGTGGTACATAGCAACTTTCATACGGGGCATGAGCATTGATGAAGCCATTCGTCAGTTGTCCTACGTCCGGAGGAAAGGCGCCTATTATGTCAAGCAGGCTCTGTTGGAAGCACAGGAGTTGGCTGTAAATGAGCACAACGTTGAATTCAGAAGTAATCTTTGGGTTGGTAAGTGACTGTGCTTAATCTCACCTAGACTCTTTTCCAGAAAGAACCGTTAATCTAAAAAAATTCTATTCGCATAGCCGAATCATTTAACAGCAAAGGAGTTGTCATCAAAGGAATACGTCGTCACGCCAAGGCACGCATTGGTCTAGTCGAATACTTCCACACACATTACTACGTTCGTTTGGAGGAAGGTCAACCTCCAAAGCAGTTCTATCCAACTCAACCTGATGGACCAACTTTACTGAAGAAATGGCTCGAGGACCGTCGACAACAGAATATTTTTGGCTGTTAATTCCTTGAAGTAAAGTATTTAGTCGTAATCAAACAATTTGTTCTCTCTGTTACATCTTCGTGTAATAAAATTGTTACAGAAAGTCGCATTTTCATCCATTTTGGGAAAAAATTTCAAGTTTTGTTTATTTCACAACGGACAAGGTTAACAATATTTTATAGTTTCCACTTAAAAAGTCACCTTTTGATTGAGAAAGCACAAAGGAAGTTAAGTGCACATCTAGCATGCCATCTAAGGAATGCAATTTGCAGTGAATATGTATGTTTGAAAGTACTGTTTCCAAAGACTTAACAATACAATATACTTTTTGATTGATTCTTCGTAAGCAAATTGCTTTATAGCGAAACTCCAACTAATTTTGTAATCCCTCCACATTATACAGTTTACTTGCTAATTATTGTTTGTACTCAAAGATCGCATCCTCACTTCATCATCAGCAAAATAATTTATTACATTGTTGCGTTTCCTCTTTTCCAAGCTAAACATTTGATATAATTGCTTTAGTTTTTAATATTTTGTAAAGTTATCCTAGTGGTGCCTATTATTGCGTGAAATTGAATCACAAAGTATTTATCAATCAGCATTTTTGTCATGTTTTAACAACAACTCGAGTTCAGCTAGTTTTGGCCAGTGAAAGTTCATTTTCTTCCAGAGTATTTTTAATCACTAGCTAGCTTGCAAAACCTATGTAAATCTAGTGTAACAATGAGGCATTCACCGTTAGTGGTTATATCGTGCTGTCTTTTACATGATGTAGCTTTTTGTATTTTTCAATGAACATTTAAAGTAAAATTTCCCTAGTCAACTTGCGAAAAACTAAAAAGGAGTTTAAACCTTTTTACAGTTTTTAGGGCTGTTATATTGCTTAAGTTGCTATTAAGTGAATATTATGAAATATGTATGAACAATTGCGTAATGAGCTTTAAATCATGGAGTTTTACTGAACACTAAATTGGACAGAAGTGAGCAGAACATTTCTCACGATGCAATGTACTGGACAATTCTTTAGGCAGTTGAAAATAAAGCACTGATTACAGTATTACAGTTAGCTTATGAACCATGAGCGCGATTTGGTGGAATACTGAACTACTATAGCAGACCTAAATGTATGAGCTAACTTAAGGACGCAATTCACGGCTGGCAAGAGGTTTGTTTGAAGTTGGCGGCTTAAATACTGAAAATATATTTTATGAAAGGTACGAAAAATAGTGGCGCAAAAAATGCAACTTTATAAAATCCCTTTAATCCCCCGGCAGCATTACACAAGTTTGAAGTACACTCGCAAGTCCTGAAAAACTGCATTTTCTCCTCGGTCTCCAAACACTTGTCCTCCAGCTGCGTTCCTGCTTTTGACTCCGGAATACAATTCTTATAAAAGTTGACAACGTCTGTAATCAATAATCATCATGAGTGAATTATCTCAGCCTTTTTTAAATGCTTATCTGACAAGTTATTAAATCTTGGAGAAACTTACTTCCATTCTTTGACTTTCTTATGCTAACAGATTCACAGCCCAGCTCGCATTCAATAGTGGCACTGTAGTCAGGTTGGAAATTATAGTGGGAACAAGTATCCGTCATATTCTGGCTTCCATAAGTGGCAGGACTTTGCCAAGAGCAAACATAGCAACGAACTTTTCCTTCGACAACCTGAGTAAATAAAACTATACATGAGAGACTTATAATGGAGAGTGACACCATGCTGTTTCCTTTCCTTTCACTGAAACATTCACTAAAAGACGAGATTCTCATAGCTTCTTCTCTACGTTCTATATAGGCTTAGTTGCTTTTAAACTATCGAATACTTTAATTAGTTGTATAAATGATTGAAAAATTTTGCAGTTTTGAAACCATCGACCATCCTATCTACGCCTACACTTTCTTTGATGCACATAAACTGAAGTCTAAAAATGCCTAAAAATGCCTATGTGCGTCCTTCCCACTGGCTTTTTACGGAAGAAAATGTGGAGTATCACGCTGTTAGGTATCGATCTTCTAGTCTACAGCACATTTCCCCCCTTTTTCACAGTAAAGTGGGTATATATCACATGAATATTCCAAAAGTATGTGAAAAAATCGCCACAATATAGCCAATACGTATTCTTGCTTGAAAAGGAAGCACACTAGAGCACTCCATATACCTGGAAATTTTTCTTGGCAAAAATTTCTCTAAAGTATGTACATTCAGAACTATACTTCAGCAAATCCAGCTCCGCCTGCTTTTTTAAGAGAACTGCAACTGTTCCCTTTTCCCCCATCTACTACTATAAAGCAGGATAATATAATTGGCAAAAAATATACAAATTTGTTTACTCTTTGAGCTCCACAGCTAAATGAGTAGAGATTTCTATGTTGGACACGAGCAGTATCCTTTATCCAGTAGACAGGAGAAAGGATTAGTAATGTTCTTTGATTCCAGTTCAAGTTGCCCCAATGTATCATCTGAAGCCTTATGGTTCATGACATGATGTACTTGATTATTTATAAGACCAACATTTCCTAAAATAATTGAAGCGAAGGTCAAGCATCTCTTTAAATCTTGTTGGACAACGTGTATCCTTATTACAGAATAGTTGTTCTATCGCCATTACTTATGAATACTTTACGTTAGTGGTCAAGGTTCCGTTTTTAATTATACCACACGCTGCTTACAACTGTAACGACATATGCATAAGGTGAAAATCCTGTCCCATAGCTATAATTTACAGTCTAACCAAAGAATAGTCCACCAGGAAGCGTGAGAATGATACGGGTGTTAACAAAATGAAAATGATGACAGGGTGCATAGGTTCCAAAATGTTTGAGAAAGAAGCTTGAAATATTCTCCAAATGGGCAGATAAAGGGTGTAAAATCCTCTGGGAAATCTATCTATAATGATTTGTGTGCTTTCCCCAATTTGTTTACTTTGTTGGATACTTGACGTCAGAATTGAAACAAGTTTCCCGCAGTGGAAAATAGATCGAAATGATAAAGTGAATACGCGACTGAATCATCATTGAATAACCTACAGATAGGTATTACGATGACTTAAAACCTTGCATAGTTCTACCTGATTTAAAACATTTACAGGGTAGAATGGACATGCTAAAATAAATTGAAGAAAGCCTTTTCCTCTTAAGCAAACCAACAATTTAGGTTACTTTATTTGCCAAGTGAATTGTTCAGCTGAAAACCAAATAATGTTTTAAACTCCACTTTTGTTTTGCATTTAAGAAAACAAGAACAATTTACTAAATATTGGAATATTTATTTTTCTCTAGATAACAAACAAAAGTTGCTTTTGCATTACATAAAATACTTATTACAGCAAGACTTCTAATTACTGCTTATTCAAAATCATGTTTTCTTAATAAAATGCTAAATGGATGAATATGACCTGAAATTTAAACTCCTTCAAAACTTTATTTACCAATGATCCAAACAAAATAATACTTATCCGTTACACAAAATACGTATGTATTTATAATTACAATATACTTACGTCGCAACATTTTCTAGTCCTACTTGTAAACTCCTAATCAACTCTAGTAGAATACAATAATCTGGCTTCTATATATCCTATATTTAGTTGCACTCATTTAACCAATCTGAAAGTTTGTTTTTGATATTGTTTTAATTGCAGGAATCACTCTTTGAAATTAAGTTGAATTTACTTTCAAAAATTTTAATAAATTAGTATCCTATAGGATGTAAAGATTTGCTAAAAGAAATGATTTCATTACTTTCCTTTGACGTTTCACGATGCCCCAAAACTTCTTCCCTTGTTTTAACTCTCCTTAAAAGATTTCTTGCCTTCTTCCTTGTCTCCAGTTTTTTGGAAGTTAGTCATCAGGTCCAAATCGCTTTCCCATTTTTGCTCATAATCATTAAAAATCAACCCAAAGTGAGATATTTCCACTTAAAACATTGTAATTTTTGGAGTTAAGAAAGAGTAAACAATGGTGATGATCTTCGTTAAGAAAGTAAATATTGAACATTTGAAATTAAATACTTTGATTCGATGTGATCTATAATCTGATAAACTGAAGAGGATGGATCATAATTTTGTAAACTGTAACGCATTCAAAAATACTTTCGCTTCCCAACATTTGCAATATCCGGATCCTACCTATTTCCAACCATGCTTTTCCAAACCATTCCTCAACTTCAAATATTATTATGCAAGAACAAGTTTTAATTTTATTTCTTTATCGCCTCCACCCTAAAACATTGTTCTCTGGTGTTTAATGTATTCTTATTCCTCTAAAGAGTACTGAAAACCGTCACCTAAGGGATTTATTAGCTAATCATAGAATTTTTTACCATCCAAAAATCTAAGGAAGAACATCAATCACATCATCACCCAATAAGCCATATTCTTTCTAAGGAATAGCTTAAATGAAGCGCATGCATTCGTAATTTTGTAAGTCCTGTGGCTATATAGGTTTTCTAGGATGTATCTTCCAAATATTCCTAACAGAGACGACCGAACAGTTTGTAGAAGACATGAAAAAATCCATCACATTTCTTCATACCATTTTCCCATCTTAGTATTTATACTAATTCGTCTACTTTACTCGAGCTAACTAACATAAATTCATTGTACTTACCGTGTTATGTAAACACTTGCTCAAGTAACGTAAGTAAAGTTATCTAGGTAGCAGGTAATTAATCATGAGACAGTACGATTACACGCGTTAGAGATAATCGCTAAAATTAAGGCTTAAAAAGAACAAAATCAAGTGAAGCAAACTCCACCAGTCAAGGAAGCAAGGATATGTAAGTATTGAAAAATTCATACTGCATTCTTTCCACCCACCTCGTTACTAAACAAAAAAACAGATCCTGTCTGGTGTTGATAGTACTAGTAGAGCAGTAATAGTTTTTTTAGTACATAAACTGCCATACTACCTATGTAAAATTAATGGTTGCGAATGTGATGCGGGCAACAAATGAAATCAATGAAAAACAAAGAAAGCAGTCGGTTTATTTCCACCAGGCAAATATTATGAAAAACGGATTACAAAGACCGTAGCATTTAACGTCGTTATTAATATTCTTGCTTAATTCTTCAATAACTACGTAATGAAAACCAGGTTGCTATTGTAGAGTCTGTATGAAAGAAAAACTCATTAGGATGTAGTACTTCATATAAGCTGGCTTTTCTCCAGTTGAAACAAAAAATTTGGGACAAAGCGATCATTCAACTGCTCATCATTAAAACTTTCCAGAGGTTCATCTAGACTTTATACTGAAAGTTCTAAGGGGTGAATTGAGAAAAGCAAAAATGAATAAATACTTTCATTGTATATTGTAGAAAGCTTAAAATAAACTGTATTATACATTTTTCACACAACAATGTAATGTGTAGGTACTCTAAAATAAAATTTCAAGAATAGTTTTCATGGACTACTAGTTCATCTTTATACGTGACCATAACCGTGCACTCCAACCTACGACTGACGCAAGTGGAACATTTTTTAGTGTACTAGTCCTCCCTTATTTCCTTCCGGGTGTTAGATCCGAGCCAAAGTAACGACCTTGCTGAATTGCGTCCAAAGTGTCCTTATTGTCGCAGCCGTGAGAAAGTCCAGCATTGATCAGACACGTTCTCTTTTGTCTAAAGAAATTAATACAGTTCATATCATCAAATGGTAGTCCCATATTGCCCCAAATTCGAGAGAGATGAGGTAACGTTTGCTCGAAATTTCTCATCACTCTCGTGACACACGAGTCAGTCATGCAGTGGAGACATTTAATTCTTTTCCAACTAGAAAATTACTGTAGCACATAAGCTACACCTGAGACAATTTTTTTATCTAATTCTTCACACCGATGAGCACAGAGTCAAAGCGCAGGAAAACAAAGACGACGCCACGAGTTGTAGGACATCGTGGCTGGTGCTGATCGTCATCCATAGCCTTTTTTAGATAAAACTAACTAAACCAAAAACAAACGAAATGAACTTTAGTTTTTAGGTAAAGTTTAAATTAATTTAAACTTTGTGTGGGTGTAAGCTCAATGATAAAAGGTGAAAATTATTCCATTCTTCCTCTGATATACATAAATATTTATGTAGAGCCCGGTTAAGATAGGAGGTATAGCGCAATACTCATGAAAAATTCGTTCGTATTAGATTCAGGAAACTACTTAAAAGATGCTTCCATACTTCCAAGTAAGTTTTCAGCTCATAAAATATTCATTTCCAAGTCAAACTTCATAATGTCAGTAAAACTTTAAGCCCACCTTTAAAACAGGGTGTTTTTTGATAAGAAAGTTTAAAGGGATATTAAGCCTACTTCTCCGCGACATATCTGATTTTTCTTCGTGTTCAAGTAAAATTGGTCTTACTTAATGCCATTAAATCAGTGCATGATGTGGTGCATGGTAACTTTTTAATTAACCTAATTGAAGGAGGACGTCAGACATCAGGGTCTTAGCCTACACTGGTGAATCGTGATACGCAACCTCCTCCGTCATTGATAAAACCTCCGTCCGTGTTTTGATTGAACTAATTTCATTACACTTACAATTATAAGCACTTGAGCGAAGGCTATGATACTTATAATACGTTATACATGACCTATCAATAAAAAATAGATTATTTCAATGCAAGTTATTAATTCATTTGAGAGTATATTCTTGGGAAAGTAAAAAGTGACCCATTTGAATAATACTTAAATCCAGGATTAAACTAACCTGAATGACGTAATTTATACCATCGCACCAGCAGCGAAATAGCTCCCTTATGACACATTTAACTGTTTTATAACCATTATGGCGCCCAATTTACGGTTCACATGTTATTTTTTTCATGTCAGGAGACATTTGACGTAGACAACTTAACAAAAGACGCAACAATATATTCCTATATTCTCAAGAGAAGGCTTGTTACTCGTTTTTTCCATTGTCACGTCTCCAGCGCTACAAAAGAAAAAACGTAAAGGTTGACACTTGTTATTTCGTTTGAACCTGTACAGTTCGGTGGTTTTGTGTGCTTTTCTCTGGCACTGAAATGACTCCTTTCTAAGTCCATATTGATGAGCAGGAGCTTTTCTTAACAAATCATTTTCTTCAATATTTTTCCTTAGGAAGCTCTTTTCAATGCATAATAGTCTCCCACAAACTATGAAAGTCCTTGAATGCTCAACTTCACCTATTCAAATTCAACATGTTGCTCTAGTCAACGAAGGTTCCTTTTTAAAGGATTTACAAGACTTCTCAAGAGCGCTTTGTATTCATATACTTTTCAACGAGTGTATCACCGCATAAATTCATCGTTAGGAGGAATCCACCTGTTGTAATAGTGAAGAAGGCGACAGAGTGTTTGCAAATAATCATAATGCCCCAAACGAGAGTTTACATGACAAAAGATATCAACTTGAAGTGGAGCCTTTTATCTGATAGTTTGCATTCTTGCCTTACAGCGCCTTTAAATTTCAACATGTCTTGCTGTTCATAATTTTTGTATACAGTACAACATAAATCAAATGTTACGCCACATATCCCTTGGAAACTTTTTTGGTTAGGTTTGAGAAAAATATGTAAGGTAGGAAACCGTTTGACAAGGGTAGGAAAACATCAAAGGCTTTCTAAAGTATTTTAGTTGCATGTTCTAGACAGCCAAAATGTTTTCCATGATGATAACAACCTACAAAAATGTGTCACTTTGATGATAGAAAATACACAAAATGGCTACGGTATTCCATGACAATTAGAATAAATCGTGAAAAATATGCAGGACGCACTGACGGAATGCGGGAGTTATGACACCACATTTCAAAGGGCAAGCATGTAAAACGTGACATTTTTATCAAAGAGTAAGCTAACCTAACCGAGTTATTTGTGCAGTTATCGTCGCATGAATCTGACACAACAAAATATTTTTGTTTCTCCACGCGATTACACTTTCCAATAACTTAGGTTTAATTGTTGCCAATTAGAAAATGTTATAACAACAATACTTACTTCAGACGATCCACTGGATATCCAACATTTTGAAGCAAATAAAGAAGGTAGAGTCGCATCCTGGGAAAAAAAACAAGTTATTAATTGTTTTACGCGTCATGAGGTTTTTCTGAAACATAAGCCGTGAAATGTGCATAAAATTATAACAAAAATTTACAAACAATGCCTGCCTTGCCGGTTGCTAGCTAAATGTCACACAGTTCATATTGCCCCATTAGTACTTAATAACAAAGCAAAAGTTGCAAAAAAGCTTGAATTTTTGGAACTGTAATTTAGAAGCAGTTTATGACTTGGTGAAATACAAGGCTGAATAAGTTGAATTTATATTATAAATATTTGTTCTTCGCCATTGAAAAGAGCAGGAAACTTAATTTCAAAGTAAAATTCTGCAGACGTATGTAATTCAAGCGCATGTTATTGTAAATGAAATCTCAATTTAAATCTGATTCATTCGGTAATTTCGCTTGTATCCTTGATGCGAGTCTTGTAAAAGCGTAGATTGATTTTGTAGTATGAATGAATTGTTGTCAATGGAAGTATTCATTTCCTTCCTGCTAAAGCAGGCTTCCTTCCATAGAGACAAATCTTTTTTCCTAAATGGATATATATTTAGAAATTTTTGCGTGATTCAAACAGGATACACGCTCTTTTCTTTCTCGAATTCGGGTACAACCTAAAATAGGAATTGTTTGCTTTGGTGTTCCTCTTATATCTTGGCTGTTTTTATCTTGTATTATAGTTACGTGCCGTATCTCTTTTCCCGTTTTCGCCTTTAATACAAAAAGTAAACCGTGGAACAATATCATTCTGAACAACGGAACCTTTTTTCTGTGTAAATCTTGCAAAAAAAAGAACTTTTACTTTTGTCATGTTGATGAGTCAAGGAAGAGAATAACAAGACATTTGCATTTTCATTTCTTTTTTTCTCCAGTTACCAAGTCAAAATTGAATAATTCCAGGTAGAAAAAACAGAAGCTGTTGTCAAAAATAAAACAATGTACCGCTTTGGCTTTGGATAGCCTCGAGGAAGCATTTTGGTACAGTTGTGGCTCTCTAGAAAGTTAGCATGAGCTAGATGCAAGGAAAAACAGCGAAAAAATGCTACAATTTTTTCCCTTGGTTCACCACCAAATACGTCATCTGAATGGGAGTGCAAAGACTAAAGAGACTTTCATATAATATGAATGACGAAGAAAAGACGGAAAAGCATGTAACACCAGTTAACTTGTTTTTTTGTTGGGTTACCCTTAGGTGACTTACTGACTACTTCACATGAAACAATCTATGTTATTCTAATAATATTTCAAGTTTTTCTATTACGGTTAGTGCATTGAGGAAGATTTTGTTTATCATTTCAGTGGTTATCTCATGATCGTAGGTGCTTGTGTGCGTTACTAAAGAAATAACAAGAGTTTGTTAGTCTGTGTCCAGTAGTTCAGATGAATGAATGGGATTTTCTAAAAAAAATCCTACTGTCGACAGATGACTTTCCTAGTATCCACAGGTGAGATTCTTTCTACTTCAGTATGTACACCTCAGAATAAACTAGGTTACGATGTTCTAACAACTGTCATAAATGGCTTAAGAAAATGAATGATGCAAAATACTAGAGTCATCGACCGGGTGTTACTACCACGCACTTGTAAAATCTCCCACGAACGTAACCTTGATTTACCCTTTCGACCAACCCTAAATGACATCTGAAGATCTCGTTTTTAGATTTTGTCAATGTACAACCTTCACTTACAAAGACGAACTAGTCACGATGACAATGAAAAACATGCATTAAAACGTTCGCAATTTCCGTCTGTAAAAGATGAAATTATTTGTAAAAAGGTTCTCTACGTTTTCGCAATATTTCTTGCGACAACTATTATACTACTGAAACCCTGCTTTTGACAAGATCACTTGAGGCTCAAACATTTCTCCGCAACAGTTTCAGCACATTATACTACATGTAAACTAGAGATGAATATTGCATGCTACATATGAAATCGAAAATCGTACTTTTCCAGTAGAGACGATACAGGAAATAATGGATAGTATTGAGCATTGTCATTGAAACGTAGCATAAATGGTAATTCCTAGTATTACTTTCGCATTATAACTCCAAAGCTTTTGAACTCTACCATCCACGTCAAGTCTACTATGCACCATCTCTTCCATATATTTTGGCATATTTGGTGGAAATCAAATCCTTAAAGTAGGGTAAATTGCCTTTACTAACGGACTACATCTTCTCCTTCACTTGGCTTGCATAAGTTAATCTTGTTAGACTTACCATGTAATCCACGCTATGAGACTGACTAGACTATTTCCAAAAAGCCACATTGCCTATACTTTTTGAAAAAGGGAAAGTTTGCTTTTTTCCTTTGAGTGAGGTGTTGCTGTTTGATAAATTATGTTTTGAGAGCTTAAAGTACAAATTCTTCTTAAAAAAGTTTTAAGCTTGCCACAAATATTGTATGTGATGTATTGTCTACCACTAACATTGGCTGGTTCTGACTTGAACGAAAGTAATTTTCTCATTCTTTTCCTGTAAGTAATAGAGCTTTAAGGTTTACAGATATTTTGATATTTGTACAGACTTCATAAGAATTGCTTTGTAAATGCTTTGATTCCTTGACAGTCCTTAAACTCTCAGAAAAATTTTAGGCGTAAAATTGATTTCTTTTATGGAACTTGAGGGAGGACGTGTTGAGAACGCTTTACGATATCCATATACGCTAACTAACCATCTGCGCTGAAAATAATTTTTGGGAGCTTGTATTTTTTCTTTAAATGAGATTTGTACGTATACACTTAATTAGACTTCTCCCAAGTTTACTTTTCAAAGGGCAAATCGCAATTCTTTGGAGAGGGTACTTTAACATAAGGTAAGAGCTAAAATCTCCCGCTGGTTTAGTGTGAATGGTTCTTCTGGGAAACGTAAAAAAGTTGACCCTTGCTTCTAGTCAAACGCTTCTATGTAGGCTCTATAAACAAACACAAGTGACCCCATTTATGGTCTTTTGAGTGTATTGAAGCGCGTTCTTGCAAATGAGCTTATGATCCATCATGATGATGATTACTCCATCGTAATAAATCTGTTCGCTTTCTTTCTCGTTTATTTTATCTCTGAATGCATTGCAATATTAAATAAAGCAGTAAGTATTCAAACAGGTGGATGAAACGGAAATTAATACGAGTTTACGCTTGAATGGAAAATTTTTCATGTGGATAAGAGAAAAGAAGCTTGTGTGACTAGGATGCTTTATATTCAACACCTCATATTCCAATTGAAAGCAATACATTTGTGAAAGCCGTGGTATTTATGATATGAGAGCCATTATGCGTAAATCAAGTGTGAAATGGAACTGGAATAAACCTATGAGGAAAAGTAATTAAGCACCATGGAAGGAAACTATGAAACACCTTACGATTACATGGATCTTTCGCCAACACTACTAAAGCACAAGCTATTAGCTATCAAATGAGTTGAGTTTAAATTATGGTAGAAATAAAATTAGCATTTCTCTCATAACTAGATCAAGAATAGACTTTAGAAAATGTGAGGACTTTACGGGGCAAATTGAGAATTTTTGGGAAAGCAGCTACCCATGCAATAATGTCCATACTGCATAGCTCAAATAAATAAACTATAGAAATAGGGAAAGAAAACTCAATAAAAATTGCGAGGTAAAATAAATATGCGAAAGTGAAAGAAAACTTTATAGTCCATGAACATGTTGTCTAACTTACCTATTATCAACAGCGTTTTGGGAGAACTGAAGATCCTTAATATTTTCATCTGTGTTAGGTTGTAAAGGGGCAGAAACAGCGGCATATGGTCCGTTGTTTCCAGCAGACTCCATGGGGTAACAAGCGACGAGTTGGAGTGTCACCATCGAGACAATTGTGAAAGCGGAGAGGAACCAACAAAATTTTGTGCTTTCCATTATAGTCTTCTTGTGATTGTGACTTACGATTCACTTTAAAAAGTTTTAGATGAATTTGTTGGAGTTAAGAGGACAGTTTTGGCGTTTCAAGAAGGAGAAAGGAAATAGAATTAATTTTTTTTGGCACAATTTGGGACAATTGTATTTTTATAAGAATGGTCAAAAATGATTACAATGAACAAGAATCAAAGAATTGAGCGGATCTGTTATATGTAAAAGTGTCCTTGTTCCAGATGAAAAAAATGATTTTAAACGCGTTGCCTTCCAACAACAATGAAAATGGTAGAAACTTGTTGAAAAAGTAGATTTAGAGAGCTGTGTGAGAACTCGATATTTTCCTTTCTAGCTTGTTAAGCAAGTAGCGTCTAACTGTTAAGGAGAGACTACCCCCAACACCTTTTTATACCAGAAGGTTGCCTCTAGCCAGCCTTTATCGAAGTTTCTCGCTTTTTTCCACTGCCTTTTAGCTACGGAACGTTTCAGAGCGTCAGGGAAGAAATAGGGAATACGGGAAATTCCACGAAAACCTTTGGAGAAAGTAAGTAAAGTTAGAGAGTTGACCACCTGGCTTTTACTTTAGCTTTGTTTTACCTCTTACATTCATCATGTTGCATACGTATACGATTACACTGGCACTCCAACCTCCAACTATACTTTGAAATACTCGGTTTCTCTTACTGCCCCAAAGTATGCATATCAAGCTCATAAAAACCTTCAATTACGAAGAAATTAAATTGATTAATCTATTTCTTCATGAATATGAGTAATATCCTTAAAATTTACTTGCCAACTTCGGATTTTGTCGGTCTGGTAATGAAGTCTGTAACGATGATATGTCATAAAGTTTCAGTTGAGTGATCATCCCGAATTCTACGAAGGATGAAGCTGTGAAATAAAAAAATCTGAGCTTATTTAAGAAGGGAAAATTTCCCATCCAAGTTTTGTGTTTTCCTCTCTTTGGATGCGACAATGGAAATCTTATTTCACGCCTCCGTTAAACTCAAGTAAAATGTTTGAGAGTCCATGAAAAGTGTCCATTTATCATGTAAAGTAAAATAAGTAAAGATTTCCGTAGGGCTGTTTGCATATTCATGTTCAACAAAAAGTTTATTGCGTTTCGTTGGTTTAAAGCCAACATTCAGAAGGAATGGGACGGAAGGGTGAAGAAAAATATGGGAGGTATGGATAAGGTAGAACGTTTTTTCCAGATGCTTTCACTCAAAACTCATGTATACTTAGAAACCAAGTAATCCGCAGAAAAATTGTAGCATATCAAGAAGGATCATATCGCTGATTTCTTCTGCAAGATTGCATTTATGCCGCAGGCATTGAAGGAAATCTAGACGTGGGTTCCTTTTTCACATGGAGTCGGAAGAAACAGCTTTGTAGGAAATTGAAGGACGAGCCAAAGAAGATTTTGGTGAGCGGTCTAAAGATACAATCTAAACTGGCGATTTTCTTTCAATCACATGGTTTCGCAAAGAAAACATTCCCATTTGCTACGAGAACTTTACGACTGTTTTAGCGCTGACGTATATGTAACCCATGATACGAATCATTGGCTGACAATTCAAAGACTAGTGTATCTAAGTTATTGAATAATTTTGTAGTGGTTTTTAGATGTAATTCAAAAGAGATGAATAACTTCATTTCTGTCGTAACCGAAGGAAAAAAATTTGCACACATAGATATGTCCATATTTATGTGGGGAAATAGTTATGATTACTGAAATTCATCAACTAATTACAAAGCTCTTTGTAAACTTTTTCTGTTTATTTTAAGAGCTCAATAAAGTCGTTTTACATTTGTTTCATTTAGCCGAATTCAATAACATTCATATGCTTCCAATATTTTTTAATTTTTGAAATCTGGTTGAAATGCCTGAATAAATGACCTCAGGCCGTGGCCTTAGCAAAATGTTTTTCAAGCACAAATTGGGTATGTTGAAACTGAGAAGAAAGGACCAAAAATACATTAAAAATAAAATCTTGAAAGTTTCGATATTGAATAATCGCTAATTTTGAACGGTTAAAAAATACTTGTCGTAGCATTAGTTTTAAAAAAGTTGCTTTGAGTGAAAATGTTAAACTGCCCAATAGTACCAGTCTTCTTTTACGCAAAGTGACCAAATTATAATAAAAACTTTTTGACAAAGCCTATTTAAATGTAAATATTTGTACATACATGAACATGATGTATACCTTTTTAAATGATCAAATTTTCTTAATAATTTAACCTAACTGTTTAAAAGTGATTACAGCTATCCATGATTTAAAAAACTTATGTGGGGTGGGGATTCCATTCCACTTCCATTTTCCTTTAAATCATTTTCAATATTACGCCATAAATGTATGAGACGAGCACTGTCAAATTTTAAAAGCGGATTTCGCACAGTATCTGTGATTATAATAGAACAATGTTACTTTGAGTGAAAGCAACGCTTGCATATACAATTTTGCATTCATAACTTGTCTCGTGTCACATGAATTTCATGGCTTTGATGGTTTCGTGTCCTTGTGGAATTCATCTTTTACTTTGGGTACTTCCAATCTCGCCTTAATTGGTGCAAGAAATAAAAAGAGAAGAACGATTTTTTTTCTTCTTGAGGTGATAAGTAGCCTAAAAATTCCTTGAATTATGAATTCCAAACCATGAATGCCAATTCTCTCATTCAAAAGTTTCACCAGTACCATGTTTAATATGAAATCTAATAGGAAAAAAATCTGTAATAGCATGAAAGTTTGTGCCAAGCATACATATGTATAATCCTTTAAATATTAACTTTAAATGTATGCCATTCGTCCAAAAATTTACCAGTTCAGTGGCTAGTTTTTGAGGGACAAACTATCTAACCTTGGATTCTCTCTTTTCAAATGAGTTGAGATACAATATCATACGTAGTTTCCATACAAATTTCTGCAAATTCTTATATTAAGGAATGCTTCAATACTCGTGAAAGAAGTTGCACGCAAATTGGTGCTCCTTCACTATTCATAATCATAAAAGAATTGATTTATCCGCCAAATGCTCCTTGTGGTTACAATCCAGGTAACCAAAACTATCTAGAAAATATTAATTCTAGTTCAAATCCTCCTAAAACTAAAATTCTCGAACAAAAATTCTCTCTTCGACTATGCAACCTATGTTCATCTTGTGTAAGTATACTTCTATGTTCTATCATCATTTCAATTCATTTGTCCTAGCTGGGTTGTCAATTACGACACGCAAGACTGAAGTTTGTTGAATGAAATGTAGAATATAGTTGGACGTAGTAATCTGGTCTCAAATTAAATATCAGTTTGATGATATCTTTATGGTGGAAAAGTTTCGATCTGTACTTACTTTACTGATAGAATATAAAAGAAAATTAGGTAGTATACATCACGATCATGATCCATGTTATTATT
The DNA here is from genome assembly GCA_036850885.1 of Lepidocyrtinus dapeste. NCBI lineage: Eukaryota > Metazoa > Arthropoda > Collembola > Entomobryomorpha > Entomobryidae > Lepidocyrtinus > Lepidocyrtinus dapeste. The sequence goes on from JAANSQ010000482.1 coordinate 17,492, forward strand.
TTCTCATATCATATTGAATTTCCAATGGTAAATCGTAAAACGTAAGGTTTGCTAGTTTGCATGTGAGATTTTGAAGGGATATTATGAATGCTTCAAGTTATAACGTACGTCTCCTGTTTTTCTTTAAAGATGGATTTATCGTTTAACAAAAAGGAAGACTTACTGAATACATTTCAGACAGAAAGAAGAAAAGTCAGTTCTCTAGGGACAGCCTGAAAAAAAATTCATACATGCCATTCCATTACACATAAAAGGAGGAAAAGAAGAGAAAGAAGAACAGTTTCTTAGCGTTCACACATTCGAAGAAAGTTTGAGTCAAGAAAGAGCTCTTTTTTCGGCGAAGGGAAAGTAAACGAACCAGATCCAGGTGAGCATATTATTCATCTGAGGCAATAAAAAGGTATCTCTAAAGAAAAGAAAATTTGATGTCTTTTGCTTCATCCTACATCCGACATTTTACACGTGGGAAAACATGTGTAATACATGCAGGACCACCATGATAGAGCAGTTGTTTATGGTGAGATGATAATGATCATATACAAGGAAAGAGAGGGCATCCAAGGAAAATGAGAAAAACAACCATCTTCTTCGTTTGAAGCAGAACGCGGAATAGAAAGAGGAGAAAGTGTAGAGGAAAATAAGTAAATTGTCTATTATTCCTATCATGGCACCTAGAGAGTGTGCCATAATGGAACGTAAAATTCGCAATTTACGCATACTTAAGGTAACAAAAACAATTACTCGTTAGAAAGGGGAAGGAAAATGGAAATTATTTTATGTTTCTTTCCATTTCTACACATTTCTTCCGTATTGTGAGTTTGATAAAGCTAATTGCTGACAATAGCTTCGTTTCTTTGTTCTTTCAGCCATGTTTTTGCAAGGGTAAACTCAACGATAATGCACTTTCTATGTAAATTTTTTCAAGTGGTTCGTTCAAACGGTAAGAAGCAAATGAAAATGTTTCTGGAAAACGTCTGTCGAGGAAAACGTAGCAGAAAAGTGTTTTCACAAAAACATCCATAGTAAATATCATAATATTTGCTCTGTTTATTTTTAACTCTAAAACAAAAGTCAAGTTGAATTTGATGCAAAATTGAGTAAAATGAAGGTCAAAAGAAATATTACCAAAACTTCTCCCTTACAAAATTTACAGTTTGTTAAACATTAAAAACAGTTCAAACATTTTCTGGAAACATTTGTGATGTTCATGAGCAGCCGGCGTCACGACTTGATGATTATAGTTACACTATCAGCGTAGTACACACCGGAAAAATGCTTAAAGTTAAAACTAAGCCTAGCTGCTTGGGATGACGCAGGCATGAATTAAAGCCATCAGCACGTCCACTGTCTATAAACGTACAAAAATTAATTATAACCTAAGCTACTTATACAGTACATTGGTCTTAATATCGAGCGCCTGGTTAAGTTTCTAATTCAAATTAGGATTCATTGTGTTGCCTTATTCAAGCATAAAAAAATATTTGAAGATCCCTGTGGGTAGAACAAAGCAGGGAGAGGAAGACAGCTTAAGATAAAAATAACAGAAAGTAGCAGCATATCATCCTACGATGAGTAAACAAAATCATGTTGCATTATCGTAGAGAATCCTTGGCTTAATTAAGGAGTCATTCTATTCCTGAATTATGATTCTACTACGACTGATTCATACTTTGGTAGTTTTCCTCTCCGTCAGAGAGGAATATCGGGTGCTTTCTGGAGACCATTTTTCTTATTACATTTTACTAGCCAGACGTAGTACCTTGCTTCTCCAAGTGAATCAATTTTGTATGCTTGTACCTGCCAGAAAATAACAGATTAGGTTGTACACACGAATAAGATAAAATATCAATTTGTCTGTTTCAAAAGCGGAATAAATGGTGACGTACGGAACATACGGAGCAAAAACTGCGTTTCACTAGTGATAACATTAAATCTCTCTTCTTTTCGATTTTGTCTGTGTTTTAAGGAAATAAATTAGTTTTTGAAACAAATATAATACCACTGTAGAGGTTTCCGACTCGTGCACTATACTAGACCTACGACTTAATATGTATGAGCAACAAGTAAAGTTTTTTTTTGAAATGCTCCATAACATGGATATTGAAATCACAGAGACTATTCCAATCCTTATCTATCTTACAAGCATGATACAAAATGCTGATGAAATTTGATTTCATTAGTCCAAGTGTACAGAGGGATAAAGTAGAATTTCAGATGAACCCCGTAATTGAATAATGATAAGGGTCACCGTATCATTTTAACGGGAACGTGGCACGTGACAGGAAGCTTGAAATTACTAAAAAGAATCACCTCACGTTATTAAATCCATTTCTCGAATTTACTTTACTTATCCGCAGTACAAACAGGAAAGGTGGGGTTGGATGAAGGATGAATCATTTACAAATAAATGCATGTGGGGCAAGGTGAAACAGCTAAAAACCCTTCCATTTCCTCCTCTCCTTGCAATACATGATACACTGATGAAATTGAACACAGGCACAGGTACACAAACCAGGAATCGATTTTATGTGTATTTTATTGATTCAGTGTGCTCCTTCAACCGCATCCTTTTAAATTCCAGTTCATTCAGGGAGCCTTTAATAGTTAAATACAAGTCATTATTTACTCAAAGATCAAAGCGATGAAAAGAATTTTTCCCAGGAAAACCATCCATCTGAAAAAACGACTTGTTTCTAATGTCTCTAACAATGGTAGCAACCTTCACGGAATATTTTTAAGAGTATCGAAATACAAACTACTGCCAATTTTAAGTGCAAACTCCCAAAAGACAAAGTAAGTATGCATGTATATATGAAGGTTTAAGCAGTCTTCAGACTTACGATCTCATTACCTCTTCAATTATTTGAACCATGCATGATCTACTGAAATACCTAGAACAGGTAAAACAACTGGTCAAATGAATTAATAAAAAACCCATTCTCATTTAGTAGAAAAAATAAAAAGTCAGGCACAAAAAATAAAGTACATCATCTGTACAATAATGGGAAGTTGTGATGACCAGGTGTATTCGGTGACAGTGTTCTGGTCAGTTAGAATTGTATTGATTCGAAAACCCGGTGTCATTTGGAAGGAAAGGGCTATTCTTTAAATCAACATCTTCCTGTCTGCTGCGTACTTCTTTCTTAACATCAAATCAACAAAGTGCCCTGAAACCCTAACCTTGAATTGCCTGAAGAACCTGAAAACTTTGATGTTTTCTTCGCCGAAAAGTTAAGACAGTATCACACGCTCAGTTAAGTTTCTTTTGTCTACTCAACTCCAAACACTCATCATGATGAAAAGTGAAAAAGGTACTGTAGATGGAAGAGAAAATGGTCATTTCCACACTCGAAATAATATTGACCTGGGTTGATTCTTGCGTGTCTTTGAGGAGTCATTCAAGTGCTCAACATTACATGAACTAATGTAGTTTGGCGAACAGAGATCAGAGATAATTATGTAGCTGCAATATAAAGGTGCTTTTACACGGCTGTAAATGAGGCTTTTCACCCTTTAATTTACGGAAAAAGCTTATGTACATCTGCTAGTTTCATTCCCTTTTTACTCAAACCACTTAGAAGTCAGTTGCAACGTAAAGTTCCAACAAAAACATTTACTTGTGTAGTTTTCTTCCCACTGGATTCCAGAATTCATACATGATTAAAACCCGCATAGAGTAAATGTGTGTAAGCCATCCAGTCGTCTGTCAAAACCACCAACTGACGACATACCATCCTTGATTTATTTTAGAGTACATATTAATTCAATGCCACTCTGAGCAACGGGTAAATACGACGAAGTAAAAGAGAAATGTTCGACAAGTTTGGAAAGTATTTAAGATTCTGCGTGAGCTCGCATTAAATCAAAAAAATTGCTTGAAAAATAATAATTTTCTAGAAAAACCGAGTCTATCTCAAGGAGGGAATGAGTTTTTAAATTTAAGTTTGAGTAAATTAATATAAAGTAAAAATTAAGTAAATTGAAACAAATAATATTTTTAACTGATTAATGTGAATAACATCAGTAACATAAAGGTTAAATTTACGGATCATTTTGCACGCAAAGACGCAATCTAATCTTGAATTGCCTGGTTTACGCCACAATGGCAATTCATATTGAACACTAGAGAACAGTCTGGACGGTTCACTGGTTATTACTGGTAATGTTCCATTATCGGAGATCGTGACTTGACTCAGTTGTGTTAAATTATGCATGTCTTTGTAAAACTTGTTGCGTTTAACTTTAATCCGAATAGAATGATATGGCTTAGTAAATTTCAACGATGAATCCGAATAAAGATGTATGTGTTTGGATTGAATTTTACCTCAAATTTTACACAAACTATATGAATCTCTTTTGAAATAAACCTACTAACGACATCACTTACCAAAATTCAAAATATATACATACTTCAAGGTGGAATAAAACAAAAATACCAATGTGTTAAAAATAGGTCGCAACTGAAAGCTTAGATATGGATTTAGTTACAAGTATACTCTCCTTTAATCGAAAGCAGAGTTTTTCGGTACAGTATATCCTCTTTTAGTACCCCAGTCAACAATACTCTCCCCCCTCCAATAATACCTCACGCACAGACCAAATATTTGCATGATCCCCCATTATTCGAATAATATCCCACCTCCAAAATAGAGGTAAGGATGATTTGTAAAACAGAGTTAATATAGCTGCACTTTTATGGGTAGGTATGTAATTGGTATCATAATTAGCATCCTGAATGTTGTAATTATGTTACATTGCTGTAAAATATAGAGTAAAATGTTTGTCTAAACTATCCATCGTTTAGGATTGTATCTAGTGAATTCAATAATACCCCACTATTCGAATGAAACCTCACTCCTAATAAGTTTCCATCCGAAAGGTCCAAAAATCAGTAATTCCCCAGGACTATTAAAAGAGGATATACGGTATATGTAAGTAAATAAAATACTTACTAAACTAAACAAGTTTGTCTATAAGTATTTAAATTTAGCAAAGCCTAGCCTTCGAAATTACCCTTCATGGATGAATACTTGGATGTTACCGTTGGGATGAGGACATTTATTGAAATTAAAATAGAGTGTACATAATTAAAACTAAAAAATACGAATAAATCTTAAAATTATGATTGATCAGAATCAAAGGAATTATATATTTCATTCAATGTAAATGGATACTGGATCCCTGCTAGTTGATACTGCAAGTGTAGCGTGCATTTTCGGAAAGCTCCTGCTTTAGAAAGCCAAAGGGAAAACATGTTGATAATTTGGTGGGGTGTTGTGAGACATCACTACTAGTCTGAATTTGACTTGGAATGACGTAAGCGTGAACTGGGTAGAAAGTTTTCCCTCGGCTCGTTTCCTCTTCCTAGAGCTTTTTCGCACTTTCATCCTTGGTCACATCCTTTTTTCGTTACTGCGCGCCATTATATGGAAACAAAAAACTATATTAATTTATCTAAAACATCATGAGGCATTTTTCAAAAGCATTCATGAAAAGTCACTTTGCATTGGCAAGCAGCATGGATATAACATCCCCCTGATTAGTCCCCGAGGTTGTCCTATCTTCACACTTTTTTCCCAAATTTCGATGAAAACATTAATCATATCACACCGCGCAACTGATTTAACGTCAGATGCATAAAACCAAAACCACACTACCTACGTCATCGACAAATAATGATTCGGTCATGTTAGGCATTAAAAGCAAAAGAACATCCGAAACAATTCGATTTGGTGGGTATACTTACTACCTGAATGAAACATCGCCACATAATTTACATAATTCCGGACTTCCAGAATCTTTCAAAACTCGAACGACCGGAAAATTTTAAACCCAAAATATCCCGAAAATTCTGAACCCCAAAAATCCC
>JAANSQ010000483.1:0-23327 GCA_036850885.1 Lepidocyrtinus dapeste
GACTAACGTGCGTACTTATTTTATACGCGTCTTTATTCATATAACTCGCATCACTGAAAAAAATTAGGCAAAAAAAACAACCAAATGACATTGTTGAAAGAAGACAATCTGTGATACTAACGTCAGATTATTTATCATGTAGTTCTGGATTCTTTTAACTTATTTTGGTCAAGATTTAAACGTTGTTGTTGACTAGAAAATTTTGTAGGTTTTAGTAGTCATCTGCGGATAATAAAACACGGTCAATTTTTAAATTCTCAACGTGCCAACGCCAAAAAAACGCATCAATTGACAAGGAGCCGAGTTCCACGCCAAGCTTGAAGGAATAGAAAGATTATGTCTGAATGTGTTCGAATATTTTATAATTTTAGTTTAATGAAAAGCAAGCCAGATGAACGCAGAACTAGTAGAACCGATCAATTTTTTTTATTTAATGGATTTCTTTCCTTCATGATTTGGGAGGTCAGACTGGTCAGAGTTGTAACAAAATAGCGCAAAGATAAAGATTAAATTAGAGGAAAGCAAAGTTTTAGCATGTTTTTTCCACGTTTATTTCTGTATAGAAGATATTTAAGCAAGGTTTTATTTTTAATGATACATACGTAATAATAAATTAAAGTTGTATGTTTCACGATTTAAAATGGTTTTTTCGTTAGATATAATTTTTTCGTATTATGATTTACCTTAAAATTAATTTAAATTGACACAGCTTTCCGTTTTACAGAGCGACCTCATCAAAGTTAGCTTCTCGTTTTTTGTATGCCGTTACATGTATTCTTAGTTTGTATTTGTACACCATACAAAATAAATCGAGTATTATTTGTAAGAATAGTTAAAAATAATTTAAAAAGGTAATAAAAACATGGAATTGAAACATTAACGATGATAATTTCTTCTGAAATATTGTACTTTTTTATAAAACGGATTGATCATCATGATAAAATGAAAATATCAATTAAATAAAATTGCCGTTAAAATCAACTTTACTCTTAATTTGCATCCGATTCCTGATCGCATCGTCAACATTAAAGCTTAAAATGGGCACAATGAGAGTGACAGTCAAACAAAAATCAACCTCTTGCGCTCCATTTATCCTTATCCTTTACATACACAACCCTTTTTTCTTTGTCTCATTCAATCCAGGGTCAATGAACTTTGAGTAAAGACGCCAACCAGTTGACAATCTGTGTATACATTTTTAAAACTAAATATTCGTCATAAATTCTTATTCTATTTTGGTAGGTGTTTTCTCTTGAGGAAGAGAGTCTAAAATGACTCTTTTATAAATAATATTTGTGAACCCGCTCTTTATATACAGCCATTTAAATAGTGTTTTGTTTAGCTTTTACTCTCGCATGAAGACATTTTTTTCATTTTTGTTTGACGTTTCATCAAATTTAAAACGTGAGGTACGACTAGATTCGTTTTACGTATTGCTTCCTTAAGATTATATATATTTTTGGTGTGTATATAATTGTTATCTTATAATAAAATTCTGAACCGATATAGTTTACAATTGGCAATTAAAAATTTAAAAATCACATGTTCGTAGTTAATTGTATTTCTTAAATGCGCTACCATTACAATTCATTTACGGTACAAGACCCCAACCGACGATGATAGCGCGAGAAAAGAAAGTGTTTCTTTTTTATGGCAATTCGACGGAAGCTACATGGCCTAATGAAATCCCATATAAAAAGTGAAAAGATTTTGTTGTAGCGCCCTCTGTAATATTGTTCGAACAATGACAAGTAGCATAATTGTGTAGATCAGGAGAAGTGTAAGGAATGAAGATGGACAACGAAGAGGAATGGTGTGTATCAGTAGTTGAAGTAGTGCAAAACGCGAGAACATACGCTGTAACTATAGTGCAATTCGGCGTCGGAATCGTAATTAAAATTACACAAAATGCGCACTGGAAGTAACAACATTTAGTAGTATAGACAATAGCAGCAGTAGTAGTAGCGACGTTAAAATAATTGTCAGGGAATGATTGTAGTCGTCATATATTCATAATAACACAGATTAGACTTAACTGAGGATCCTGTTGTGGGAGGTTTGTGTATTCCGCAAGTTCTGTAGCTGTTAGCGGTGGAGTTGTTGATGGTAAGTAGGGGACCGGATTATGGTGATATTGTTGGTTCAGTTGGGTGGAGTGACTCAGATGTACAGGCTGGGGAAGGGCATGAGGATGATGATGGTGGTGACTGTTTATGTTATTATTGTTGTTGTTCATCATTAAATGATTATGATGGTTTTGGCCGTTCTCTTCTAGGGAGTATGTGAACAACTCGTTCATGTTTAGCTACATGAGCTTGTGCTTCTCACGCTCTTCCTCGTACAGATATCGGCAGTCATCGACGAGAAAACTAAGTTCAAATAAAATTTTAAATTAGTCCTTGTTATTTTGGGAAAGTTAAATTCGGTTTTGACTCCAGTTTATTTACTTACCTATACCATAACAGAGTTAAAGGTCCCGTGAATAAATGCCACAGTGCGTGAGCATCAATCACCCAAAATATAGGAGGAAAGTCGAAAACCTCCATTACCAGTGATGCGACTGCTAGGAGGACAAAAAGCGCACACTTCCACACGTGGTGCAAGGATCGCCTATTTACTCCACTCCATGTAAGCCAACAGGAAGCATTTAACACGCCTGGGATTTTTAAAATAATTAGGATTAAACATAGATTAAGGAAACAGCATACGGAGTCATTTAATGTCGTTCGTTAAGGAGTCGTTTACCCATGGCTATGTTAGCTTTCATATTGTATCCGTAGTCAAAATGGACAAAGGTCAGATAATGCACATGATAAGCACAGAAAGACAAGATGAGAACGCCCATTGTCATCACCGGCCAGCACATCCACTTTTGAAAAAGTCTAAAAGAAAAGAACCCCCCTTACTAAATCTTCATGCTTTTCTGATGGTAATTTCTTATTCATGTGATTATGTAATTACATACCTCACGAAAACGGAAAAGAAGGAGAAAGCATTCATCGAAAAAGCAGAAAAGTAATCCATGAGCTCTGTCACTGGGAAATCTCTGGTATGAAAAACGATAGACCATATCCATCCATTAATACACACGGCAGCAAAAAGATACCACAAAGGAAGGAGCGGTGCATCTTTCGGTGCGTTCCTCCGAAGATGCCATAAGCCAACCACATGACTTAAAAGATTAAACAAAGAGAAAATTGCGGATGCTGGTTCTTGCACTCCCCACAAACGAATGAACGGCCACTGTGAAAGTAAACATAAACATTAATGGAGTCTTTGATTTAATGACTGATAAAGAAATAGTTTTTCCTCAAGATTTTACCTTTCCGAAAAATTGAGGGATGGGTATGTTATGCTGTTGGAATGTATGTACTGTTTGCCACATACACAGATACTTGCACTCTGAGTCACAGTCCCACAACAGGTATTTCAAATACGTAGGTTGACCTATGTAATCTACCAGACAAAACACGTCATATTATTAAAAACCCACTGAGAAAAGCTTTTCATTGATAACCTTACCTTTTCCAACACAGGAGTTCTGTTTACACTTAACCAAGCAATTATGGAAAGTATAATCTCGATCGCCTCTCGAAGGCATCACAAAATCGGGGAAAACACAGAGAAGTAGGAACAATGCGAGTAACACTGGGGGTGAGCTAAGTTTCCGAGCTGATACTAACATCCTACGATAACTACTACCACTACTGCCATGAGCCATTAAAAGTGTACTCGCTCCAGCCATTGCAACTATAAACAGTCTCTCCCTTGCCTAAGCCTAATAGCACCAATCAGTTCTACCTTAAAGAGGTAAACTTCCACCTCTAGACAAAATGCAACCGTTACTAAAAGCCTTCGCGCGAGTGAATATTCGAAAAAATATTATTTTTAAAACTCTGTTTCTATAAAATCTCCATGTTTCCTCTAGTTCAATAAAATCTCTTTGCTACATTCTAAATTATCTTGAAATGTGAGCCTCTGTTTTCATTGGAGCGTGCAGGTCGTGCAACTCGTGGAAGAATCATTCATAAATTAAACGATTTAAAATCTGCTGCTCGTATTTTACATAAAAGAAATTGCAAGAGTAAGCTTCACCATTCTTGCCAAATTTTGCATATCCATGTCTCTGTGAAGCCAGCAGAGTTTGATCATTTGCAGCTTGCAACTCTTCTATTTCTTTCCTACTTTGTCTATTTATTAATAAGGCTAGTCATAATTTATTAAGATTTATGAAAATAAGTGTAATTGAATCCAAACAAGTGCTGCTCTTCATAAAAATAAGTTGGTTTTGGCCTATCTACTCAACTCGTTTCCTCTGCTTTTCCACAGCCTCAATACTTATTCCCTTGATCTTGACCATTTTTTCCAGGAACAAATTATCCTCCTTTATGAACCTAAATGTTAGCTAAATATACTGTATTTAAAACTAAATCACAAACAAACCATTTAGTATATGGCCTACTAGTGAAATGAATAAAAAACTGAAGAATTTAGATCACAAACTTATAGTTCTTTTTTGGAAACTTGGAGCAGCGTAATAAAAATAATAAACTCTAGTGTAGAATAATATTCTGTTTCTAGACTATTTTCCACTTAGGGAAAGCAATATCCCTGAAAAGTGCAAAAACCTCTGTCTACTTGCACTTTAAGTTCTAGCCTGTCTTGAGTCTAATCTGCTTTGGAAATTCCTCTGTACATTCAATATCGTTCTGTGGAAATGAATGTAGGTAAAAAGCTTCCAGGAATAGCCTGATACAATACACTAGCTCTATTTGTCTTCTCTGTTCACTTTTTTCCATTTACTGGAAAACGTGTAATAGGGAGAAAGGGATTTTCACTCTCAGTTCTTTCCTATCTGACTTGACAACACAGAGTAAGGTTTCCCAACTAACCATAACCATCTACCAAAACTAGTACAACCGAAGAAAGTAACACTGTTCTGGAGAAAGGGATATATGAACCGTTGCGTTCGTGTCGGATAAACGTATACAAACAATAACAAAACTTGCATACTTTTACTCTGCTATATGGTATACTGCACATATTTTTCCTATTTTTTACCATTTTCCACGAAGTTCCATCAGACAGTCCAACAGTCCAGCTGTAAAAAAGATTCTTCAGAAACCAGCTTCATCTGCTATTCATTTCTCGCAGGAAAACAATGTTTGCAGGTTGCTGTTGCTCGGTCGTTGTTCGCTAGCTGAGAATGTATACGGAAGAGAATGAAAAGTGAGAGAGGGGAAAAGCCTTTTTATGCTCATGGCTTTGGCTTCGCTCCAACACATCATGAACCGCAAAATCATTTGTCGCACTCAGCTGTAGGGAGAAAATTTTACATGCCATGCTTCATTATGCAAAAGAGTTTCTCCAGACAAAGGATGAAAGGAATATGAAGCTCTTTTTTTTACGAAGAGAGTCCAATTTTCACCTCGTTTTCCTAAGGCTTCTCAGCTTATGCTTTCTAATATATTATCAACCTAATCTTCTTTTGAATATTTTGTGTTCATAATATATGCATCTACCATTGAATTAGACAAAGATAGGAATAAAAATGGCCGGAATTCGAGGAGACGGTGAAGACGAAGACCCACTAAACCTTTTTCACAAAATTGTATATTTCTTCAAAACCCACTACAATGTTAGTAATGGTACATGAATGAAATGAGTGAAGAGACAAGGTTATAAACTCTAACGAGGGGGGTCATCAGTAAGTAACCTCCTTTTGCAAACTAATAACGGTAAAAATTAAAGAATTTGATGAACAAAATTCGATTGCACTAGTATTTTTTTGATTTGATCTAGTAGTGTATGTATGCCTCTCCAATGCATGCTTACGTAGAATTTTTAATGGGCGAGAGAAGGAGGGACCATGGTCTGTCGAAGATTCATCCAAGGAGGTTAAGAACGCATATAGTGGAGGAAGCCCCCTGATACACTGACTGACCTGCTGGAAATAAAGTGGAACCTTCTGCCGATGATGTGAAACTAAGCAGGAGGAATTGCAAACAAAGCACATTGAATGAAATAAAGAGTGGAAGGCAGGGTTATAGATTGGTCAGATTTGTCAAGGACACTTTAATTTAATATGAGCCAAATAGATCTGTATCTTATATCGTCCCAAAGAAATGTCTGGCTCCAGTGTATTCATAGTTTGTTTCATGCTTTCTGTCTTTGTGACTGTATTTTTGATTACACTGTGGATTTTCTTTGATGACCTTTTAGAGAAACGAGGTGTGCGTTAGATATTTTTAAATATTCTGAAACCGAAATGTAGCCTAACTCTAAGCCGCAGAAACCGAGGAAAGGGCAAAACGTCTTGTCCTCAATGTCAGCTTTGGCTTTGAATGAAGCGAGAAGTATGTATTTAGGAAAATGACGAGCAATAATTCCTTTTTTTAATCATAAACTTTTATATATTGTCAAAAGAAATTGGTGGATTTTATTATTTCGACTTAAAAATGAACAAAAGCATGAGCATAAAAACAATTCATAGATAGTTATTTTAGCTGGATGTCATCTTCTTCTTCGTAGCCCGACGAGTCAACAATCATATGTAAGCACACAGCTTGATGAACTGTAATCCGGTTGGTAATTTGGGGGACACATGCATCTGCCCGGAAGTCTAGGTGAATATCTGACACACCTGGCGTTGTTCACGCAGGAAGGATCCTTCCAACACAAACTTCCTATACTCTTCTTACATCTCTTTGTTTCTTCTTCAAACACGTCCAAAGAGTTTTTACAGCCGCAGGCATTATTCACGCAATACAGCGGCACAGACTCATCGCAGATATCTTTCTTATTCTTGGAATGGGTGTCGCACGGGGCATTGTAAGGTAAATTACATTTTCCTTTTTTAGTTTCTATGTATCCTTTGGCGCATTCACATCGTCCCATCTCTTGAATTCCATCTAATTTTAGGTATGAAGTTTGAGGTCCGTAGGGTAAGCACCTAGCGTATGGAATGCAAGTAATGGCTCTAGGAGCTTCTCTTTCTGGCTGCTGAGTTGTATCTTCATCAATCTGGTTTGTTACGTTAAAGTAGACGTTGGTCGCAGTCTTCTTATTTTTCTTCTTATTCTGGGAGCTATTTTGTTTAACCCTACGACTTTTATAAATTCCCTCATCGCCTGGAGCTTCTTCCAAAAGTATCGCTGTAGAACTTGGTGTCGAAAGAATAGTACAAGGACCGCCAACCAAGGAGACGCACATTCGCTGATCATAGTCATAAACTTGATAGTCTGGATTTGGGCATCGACATTTCCCGTTAATGCAGTGTAACTCGGAACCACAAGTCCCTCTATGTTTACCACAGTTTTTACCGTACTTGTGCGCTAGGGAGTCACACTTTAACCTCCCATCTGATCCTTGAAACTCTTTATATTTGCATACACACATGCCCAGTTTACACTTATAGTTTTCCAGACATTCCCGATACTGATTAGTACAAGGTTGGTTAGGAAGTCCGACACATCTTTCCAGCTCTGGATTATAACTAGACATTTTAGAGTCACATTGACACAAAGAATCCTTACAGATGAATCCTTTCCTCCCATCACATTGGTAATCGGACCTACATTGTTGCAAATAGTCTCTGCGTCTCGAACAATGTCCCCTTTCATCCAGGTAGAATGCTGACCAACAGGAACAAGTACGATTTTCACAGGATGCATAAGCAACACAATGGGTTTTACGAAAATTTGGGAGATGAGCCTCCGTCGGGTGATTAACGCACTCTTCTCCAGCTAAGCCAACACAAAGTCCCAGCGAAGGATCGTAGGTCATTCTGGTCATGTCAGAACACAAACAAGTTCCATTTTGACAGGTCAAAGACTCCTTCCCATTGCACATCATATCAGCCTCGGTAGAGTTATCCACGCACCTATCACCATATTGCAGACTAGCACCGTGAAGTTCTCTCACTTTTACAAATAGCAAAAATATGAGGGTGGGGAAGAGAGATGAAGACGAAAAAACACTTTTGATATGCATTCTTTAAAACTTTATCAAACTTTTTAAATTGGCAGAAAGGGGAAGAGTATATGTGTCCTGATTAGTAGACTAATTGCTAATGAGCTAGGAAACTAAGAGTAAGAAGCTTAGTCAAATTACAGTATGGACATTGGGTTCCGTTTTGATCGAGAACTTTGCAAAGTAAAAGAATTCCGTAGACATTTGTTTCGTCATCATCATTTTCCCCGTTACGATTTTCTCATGGAATTTAAGCCCGTAGTACAAAACTTGTTTTTTAAATGGAGGTAATAGGCTTAAACAAAGGTCAGTGCCCGCCCGCTCGCTTGTACTAGGATCAGACCAGTCCACCGTGTAATCCTTAGAACATAATGCGCTTCCGGTTGCGGTAGAATTTCTAGGTACGTGCTGTGATGACAAGTTCTCTTAGATTCAGCAGGGAATCAAATTCTAAAACAAATTGGATTCGGAATAGCAAGATTTCAAGCTGCTTATGCTTCTTATAACGAAAAAATAACGCAACAAGTCACAAGAGTTATGAAGTGGAATCCTGTTTTTTTATTTATTCTCTAGCTTAAAGACAGCAGTTGTGAATATGTAAGATTACATGTAAACAAGTCACATTAATTATTCTTTTGTCACACCACTCCCACAATGTTAATAATTATGGTCTTAAGTAGTTAAGTCTTATTCATAATTTGTCCAAAAAGCAGATTACATAGATTGTGATTAAAATACAAAGGAAAATTACCAGGTCATACATATGAAAATGAAGGTTCGTCCGCTTAAACCTTTAATTGGTTTTTAGCATGCAGAAAATAAAAACTTTTTTAGAGACGCCAACTCGTAGACAATATTCAGTCCTTTTGTATAGGCGACATAGAGAAACGCATAAAAATTTTCATTTCATCCTAATTATTTCTTTTACTCGTCATTAAAAAGTCGGTTAAGAACTTTCTTGATTAAATCGCTCCCTAAATTAAAACTTCACTAGAGGGTTAGTTTTTGCAGCAATTATTTTGAAATTAAAATGCCAAGAAAGTGTTTAATATTCTAATGAGGGATAGTTTTACTATTTGAATTGGTGTCGGTTTTCTGTTATTAAAGATCCTAAGATAAAAGCTTATGCTTATGTATATCCCAGTAAGGAAAAGTTCTCAGAGCTCAGAAGCTACATTTCTACGAGAGTTAAAGAGCAATAGCTTAAAGTGATTAATCACTTATAACAGTGGATGAAACAATGAAAAACACATACATTTTCTTAAATCAAAAGAGCCAAGGATAGCTAAGAGCTCGTAGTTTGTAGAAAGTAAAAGGGTTTTCTTTGAGTTGAATCACTAAAGCCATAAAAAGCGTGTGTGTGAACTTTGAAGAGTAAGTAGTTAGACTATCTCGTTAAGTCAATCGTCATCCTTGAATACAGGAAATGCCATATTCATGCACAATATGGGGTAGTTTTAAAGTTTGAAAAAATCGTCTAGAGAATAAACTTGGGTGTTGGGTTTAGCACAAAGATAATATGCAGGTGTGACAGTATATACCTAAGGAACTACACAAGTTTCTCGTAAATTCGCAAAAAAATAAAATATATTTTGCAAGAATCCATCCACCTACGCAATCACCACTTGCTTGAAGTATACACAAAAATTACACTAGGCAGGCACAGAACCTCTAGTCCTGATACCATTTAATAGGATCATTAAATTGAGCAACAATAAAACCCATATTTTTAGAGCTATTACGGAGATAACAAGGCATAATAATATGCAGATTTCTTTCAAAGTGTTTTACATGGGCTGAAAATAAAAGTAGACTTAACCAACCTTATCTTGATTAGATTGACTTCCTAAAAATACTCCTCTTCCCATTTAACAACTCATGACTTATTTCTGGGTTTTCATCTCTTCCGTAAAAAAAATAATGTGGAGATATCTTCCTTATGGGAGGCTTTAGTTAGACTAAGATTAAATCCTTAACTCATCATTCACTCCTGCATTTTTATAAACATTACAAAATAAATTATTTTAAACTGACAAACAAAAAGATTTTTAATTTTTATATAATCCTACTGCTCTGCTACAAGGTGGAAAATAAATTAGCTAATTTGGCATACATATAAAATACATTAAAATGTTTCATCTCACCGAAAGGCAAATCGAAGCAATTAAACATTTGCCTACGCCAAGTAAACTGTCACGACATTGATAATTAATTCTTACTTCAAGTAATTGAGCATTCTTTGGTTAACCCCGAGAGTTCAGCTAAAATGTAGTTCCTACTCAAAAATCGGAGTGGAGCGATACATTGTGTATGAAGGAGGAGGTGAAATCACGTCAAAAATTTGCTGCTGAGGTAGGATTTGATTGTCTTCGTCACAATTTCCACGGAAGTTTGGTAAGAATCCGGATGTACATTTGCAGCGTCCGTTTTCACAGTCCGCGTTGGCCACACAAGGATCAGCTTGAGTGCACTGGGCACCAACCATTCGACGACATGTCTTATCCAATGAGTCATAAACGTCATTTTCATTCTATAAATAATAAAAAACAGAGAAAATCTTACTTTGCCCCATGACCAAAATAAACTGTTGAAAAACCTAACCAGAATTTGTTAAGTACCTCGCAGTCACAGCGTGAGTTTCTGCAAACTAATGGGACAGTCTCATCACACCTAGGCGTCAGTGCGTCTCCGAATAAGGCAGTATTTTTCTCGCAGATAGCTCCATACGGAAGTTGGCACATGCCTTTAAAAAGTCATTAAAAACTATTTTCATTTCTCTACATTGATGATTTTCATAGGAGATTTATGAACTTTTATGATCACCTGAAACAGTTTCTACGAAGCCCTTTTCGCATTCGCATTGACTTAGCGCAGAAAATTCTCTTCGAACGCATTCTGCATTAGGCACACAATTTTTAAGCCTTAAGGGTTGCCGATTATTACTCATAAATAAATGGCATAAACCACCAACCAAGCTAAGGCATGAGTTTG
Organism: Lepidocyrtinus dapeste; assembly: GCA_036850885.1. Lineage (NCBI taxonomy): Eukaryota > Metazoa > Arthropoda > Collembola > Entomobryomorpha > Entomobryidae > Lepidocyrtinus > Lepidocyrtinus dapeste. The sequence goes on from JAANSQ010000483.1 coordinate 10,963, forward strand.
ACCTCCTGTCGTACAACTCATAAGAGGGATTTTTGCATCTAAAAAAGGAATGCAATTTAGCAAATATATGGAGATTTATAATTATAACTATAAAAATTTCTTACTGGCAGATCCCATTAATGCAGGCAAAATAAGTATCACTGCAAGGATACTCCTCAGTTGACCCTCCACATTGCTGTCCATAGGAGAGGGCACAAGTTTTATCGGAATTTTCAACATATTTCTCTTTGCACACACACTTGGCGTCAATGCACTCAGCATTTCGGACACAGTCTCTGGTCCTCAAACAAAAATCCCCAACTCGTCTTTTGCAAATCTGGTAATAGTCATCAAACATTGTCGCAGCTTCACACTGACACGTTCCATCAATGCAGCTCAAGTATTTCATTTGGTCACAATGCTTATCGATTGTACAACTCTCGTTGAAAAACCTTCTCTTTAAGCAATGACCTTTCTCATCTGGAAACGCATGCTTTGCACAAACACAGGTTTTCTTATCAGAACAATATGCGTTCGTTACACACGGATTAAATTCTCCGTATTGGAATGGGGGAGGGGAGCAACGTCTTCCTTCTTGCACAGCGCAACGGTCACGAACTTCATCGTAAATTTCGTCAGTGCCAGAACACTGACAAAAATTGTTTATGCAAACTAGATTAGAGTTTTTTGCACAAGGATTTGTCACACTACAACGGTCACCATAAGCCCCTGGACGAAGTTGGGTCTGGGCTTGTACACCTACAGAAATTTGCACCGCCACGAATACACTGATCGGTATACAGTTGTAAAGCAAAGTGTAGAAAGCTAGTCTGCGTAAAAGCAAAACTATTCCACTCCCCAGAAACCCACTCCTTCCGCAGGTGCCATCAAACACTCCGGAAGACCTCATCCTGATATTCCAATATTTTCTCTTTACTTTCTCCTGAACCTATGGCTTGTTCCCGTTTCAGATCACTTCCATGAATAACTCGCTGCAGCCTGGGATCCCACAGTCCCATGTAAAGGCCATAATTCTAAGTAAAAATGCTTTCAAATTTTTTAAAGTAAGATGTTTGAAACCTAAGGTTTCTTTGATATTGCCTCATCAATTCTTACGGAATCACTGAGACATGAGCATGTGGAAACGAGTAGACGCACATTTACATATCACAGAATTACTGGTTTTGGTAATAACTATAATCAAAAATTACATTAGGTTGATAAAAAAATATGCACACTCACTGAATGATTAATGAACTCGGAACTAAAAATCAGTGCATTTGGTTGGATGTGCTCTCAACCACTGTCACGAAGTCAATGAGTATAATCACGTATATTAATCCGACTTAACTGCAGTTAAAAGGCTTTGCCTCCAAATGACAAATCGTTTCACTATTTTTTCAGATGAAAACTATCGATACGATTCAAGTGATTATGAAGTAACAAGGCGAAAAGCCAATAATTCTAAAGTAAAAGTTTTTTTTCCTAACGATAATGAAAGTGAATATGTTACGTACAAAAAAAGTAGTCAAACAATGAATGGGAACTGAGTATCGAGTTAATTGTAAATTGCACATTTGAAACAACTTAAACGGCTGAAGTTACTCGCCCTCTTGATCCTCTTTCCTCCCTTCATCTCTTTCTTTCTATTATTATCGCGTTGACCCTTGAAATGAACTGTCAAGTTGCGTTGATAACGTCTAAACTAGCTCGTGAACAATGCAACTTCGACACGGCACGGGTTTTGTTCTTGAAGCCAATAAAAAATGAAGAGCTCTTTATGTTAAATGATTAGACAAGTTGATAGGACAATTCTAATAATAAAACGGTACATTTTCAGCTATTGTTGTTCTACCCTCAGAATTAATGATCTAAATGTGTGCAATGCTTCCCGCATACAATAAACTTTGGAATTATGAGTTGAAGGTGAAACATGAGTGAAACTTTGAAAAAATTATACTTAAAAAATACTTTTAATAATAGTACATAAATAAAACTTGTATTCTGAGGTAGGTACATAAATAACTACATGAATATGACAGTAAAAATATATTCCGTATATAAATTCTATTTTGAAAACAATAATCGAGTCTATAGTTATCCTGTTATTTTCAAAATAACTACGTATTCATTCATGACTCGCTCGGAAAGGAAAAGTGCAATGAATAGATAGAACATGAAATGCTAGATAAAAAAAAATGAGGGAAATATATGCGCCAATTGTATGTTTGTTGCGGGTATTCATATATTCATGCAAGCACACTTAAGAATAATCTTAGGGAATACAAAGGACAACCTTGTAAAGTGATATCCCTTTAATTAGGTATTCATCGCTGTATTTTTTTAGAGCAAGATATGACTTTTCATGATTTTCTTAAGAGCATTCTACACTATCAATTTTGGTATGTAGCTTAGTTTAAATATTTCTGAATTAATCAAGTCCCTTTTCCTTTACTATTGTAGGCAGAGTTTGAAACGAAATCGAGAGTTTGCTTTTTACTAAAAGCTCTTTCACTTAGAAAAAATATAATCTGATCTAATATTATGCTTTATAAATACCATTCGGTACGTGACTGTCTCCTCGTGCATGATTCTGTTGAAACTTTTTGTTCGGACTTATTACGCTGACAGCGCTTGCGAAGAGAACCAGGGGACTTTTGTGTAGAGCTTGAAATGTTGAAATGAATGCAAATTGCAGTTTAAAAGTACAAAATGAAAGGAAAGGTACATTATAGACGAATGCACCGGAAGTTCACACGATCATGAGAGAGAAGAAAAAAATCAGAGAGGAAAGTAACTATACTCTTATACCTTGGTCTACCTATCCACATAGCGATTTTCTGTACGTTAGATACTTATTTTTCAAACTGCCTATGTATGCATTTTTAGGGTAATGAATCAAATAATGAATATTTCTAATTTAGAACCAAAGGAATAATTAGGTTTCAAATGTATATAAATGCATTTATGAAGTAAAGGTGGAATTGAATTCGTGATATTATGCAGAAATCATTAGAGGGAATTTGGTTTTATTTAGGCCCATTATGTCTCGCTTAATTACTTTTGCAAGTTTAAAATGTAACGGTGCTGTTGTCTAACCATATTATCTTCACGTACCACGGCAGCTTCCACCCTGAAAGAATTTGGGGTTTCTGACGTAATCCAGAGGATGAAGGAGGTCATAATATTAATTGCCGCAACAGAGAAGAATATGAGTAGTGCGAGATAAAGTAGCTCCACTAAGGTAAATATCATTCCAAGAAGGAAATTCAATACTGGAAGGGTGACGAATGAAAGAGCTTTGGATAAACCTGTGAGTCCCCACCAAATAGCATAGAAACTCCATTCCACTAGGAAGTAGCTTGCCACCGTTAGAATGTTGGTCAAAATGTTTCCACAAATTATCAACGACAGTCCCGCAAATACTGCAGATATTTTCAATAATGGAATGAACCACTGAGCTGTTTCTGGATCTAGTCTATTAATCACTCTTCGTAAGGATTCAATAAACGCTTCGATATTTCTTGTTAGGACCTCTACAAGCGCCATGTTTATCAGTGGGAGTAGGTTAGTTATCTTGGGTGGGTTAAAGTATCTGCTAAGAGTGCTAAATGAGGAAGACAGAGAGGTACCTCAACTCGTAACATATCAATTACCAAAGTTTCCAAAAGATGGCGAATTACATCCTTGGAGATACAAACGAAATACAATACAACGAGATCCAATCTTCCTCTATTCAGAAAATTGTTATGGACTAAGACACTAAGTAAGAGTTTTCTATTAGAATATTTTTGATAGAAGACACGATAATTGAGAGGCAATGCAGCGGTATGCAAGATGCTCCAAATTGTTAGTTTGATGCCGATATCCTATCCATATGATCGAGCTCGATTTTTAGTATAACAGATATTTATTGTTCTTCCAAAATTTCGAATCGTGATCGCACATACGAGATGCGAAGAAGTTTTTGTAGTTTGCATTGTTCAAACCAGAAATAATGGTTCTCTTGAAGGCCTAGTTGCATAAAATTTGTGTTATTGCATGGCCCACGCGTGATTCTGAGAAAGTGCATGAGACCAACATGACACGCAGAACTAATATTAATACATATATGGCACGTAAAACAGAGAAATGCACTTGCAACGTCTGGCAACAAGGCGTGAGAGATTACTTTCTACATTTCCAACAAAATTAGATTAGGCAACAGCGAACCGACCAAAAGTCATTTTTCCTCTCTCGCATTAAAATTACTTCTGGGTTCTACCGCTCCGCTCTGCTTAGCAAAGAAAAGCATTTTGATTTTGTCAATATTATACTCCCTCACCGTCACCGACTACCCAGACTTCCAGCCTTGTTATACAGTACCCTATTTAAATTATCCAGCCTGCCACATACTATTGTACTTTTTCTAGAATCCAAATAGGTAGACAGCATTCCTCTTGTCCAACAGACTCAACAACGACACAAGTTCCAAACAGAAAATCAGTTTTGTTTTGTTCTCAAGGTATATTTCCCACAGCATTTAGTTCCTCCAACAAATTCCCCTTTTTATGTAGCTGACCTCTTACATTTTTCTCAGTTTTCACATTCATGCGGCCCTGTAGGCAGCAATCTCTCCCAAGACGGGAGCATTCCATTCATCCTTTTTTCGCAAAAGTATGCAACCAAAATACTCGTATTAAATTTATCAGCCCAACTGCTCTAGTATTTCAGTATTTTTTTCTCTCTTATGCACAGGTCATAAGAAAGTTAAAAGGCTAGTGCAAGTTACGCACTGGAAAAACAAACTTTACCTAACAGACTAGAAGATGGAAATCTCTTCGAGTGTATATTGTTTTGTGACTTGGGTAAACCATTAAACAAGCGGAATCTGCTTGTAGCGTGGCATGCGACGATGATTTTAGACAAAGTGAAGTGAAACGGGGAAGTGTTTACCTATACCCTGGAGATACAAGAAGCAATAAACTTCCAAAAATCGCATTTTTTTTATTCATATACTTGCACAATAATCCACATGTTTCTTACAAAAAAATATAATAGTTTCCAAACTGTGATTCACTTCTGCCAGTGCACCTAATCATTGTGAGAGTTGGAGTTCATGGAATGAAAAATTTTTTATTCCCATCCCACCTACTACTAAGTACATAATATGCCAATCTCACTAGATTGCATATTGCATTAAAGGTGCTTCTGTTGCTGTGAAAGCGACTGCTGTTTACAGAATTTGGTCGATATGCAAGTTTCCGCTGATTGCGAGACTTTTGTGAATGCTAAAATATGCAGTTGGACGGATTGTAGAAATGAGCGGTTTTTCTTTGGAGTAAATACTGTATATTATTATGTAATATTATGCCATTATAAAAAATTGGACTATATAATCGATCGGCACAGGATTTGGGATGAAAACAAATGATGCCATTAATGCCATATTATTCTATAATGATATCGATTAATCTAGTGTTTTTTCAAAAATATGGACACTACGTAATTGTAGGCGATGGAGTACTGAAGAATTGTAATATTATATCGCTGCCTAAACTAGTGTTTGTGAACCGTCAAGAGGAAGTAGGAAATGGATTGACAGAGTATAGGGAGAAAACAAATATTCTCTTTTATTGGAATTTCCTCATTGGCCTACATTCCTACTGAATATTATAAAAAGTGTCTTTGTGTTCTGTTTTCTAGCATTGTTGAAAAAACCTAGAGTATTTCTGACAACTAATCGTTATTAGTATAGTTGAATAAACTATACTAGGTGTAGAACAAACAGAATTCATGATTGAAGAGGTGACATTATTATAAACGCTCATTTGCAAAAATGTTTGAGAACAACCTACGCTACATCTGCTAATTTTATGTACATAATGTTTGTTTATTTAAATTATACAATTATTATAGTTTCTCTTCTGTTATAGAAAGGAAAGTTTCAAATGTCTCGTTTACTTTATGAATGATCTAAAAGGACCTTAGACGCTAAGTATTCATTTTCAGGCCCACTATTACTATTAGTTACGTGCTAAACCCCTNTTTTAAAGGTTTAAAATGAAGCATAATCTATTACTTGCAAGAACATGGTATATTTGTACTTCTCATGAGACGGGCAGCGCTAGAACGTCTTGAAATATTGATTGTTTCACTATTCCACACATAATGCACCAGTTTATTTTTACGGAGGGTTGACTTGATACGGAACGAGAGCGTAAAAATATAAATACGATAACGTGTAAAACAAAAGAGCCGGAACAACATGAAAAATAACAAAGAAAAATAGTATGGTTTACCCGTGGTACAACAATTTTGCATATTAATGTAACGTTGGTTTGGTTCTTGATTCTGACAAGTTGAAGTGAAAATGGGTCGGTTAAAAGCCATTTTGGTCTGCTTCTTATCCTAACCGATTGGGATATTATATGTAGCCACAAAACAAGTAGAGACATTGGTTTTTGCGCTACCTTTCAACTTATTTTTTTTCGGGCCGGATCATGAAGAAAATTGCCTTTCCTGGAGATGAAGCTAAGTGTGGAACCGGTACTGAATAATATTAATATTAAAAGGTGTGCATGTACCAGCGCATTTGGTATAAGAAGAGCAGGGGAAAACGGCAGGGACAGAGAAGAAGGAGAACATACGGAGAAATAATAGGAGAGAAAATGAGACATGAGTCGAGAACGGTTCCAGTCAGAGACAGGGCAGAGTATCGACGACAACTGCTGGCTATTCTTTGGGAACACTTCACCACTCTTTTATACAGTTAACCCACGTTCTGGTGTCTCCCTCAGACAACAGGAACAACTCGGAGCGCCCTCAATTTTGAAATCTTTTCGGGATTTACCTGGTTGCACGCGATTGTAAGTTCATTGGTATACTGTAGTAGTGGTTGTTTGTGAACAGCGCGTTTATATCCCATAAAGTGTTTGAAAAATGAAGGAAGTAATAAAGAGAAAGATGCGTAAACCTTGCTCGTAGGTGAAAACTTTGCCTAGAGATCGATCAAGTGCTGATTGACAATTTAATTGAATGCCAGGTGCGTGCTTTAGGCGATCAGGAAAGAATACCAATAAAAATAAAATTTCTTTGCACCATTACTTTCTTAAATGCTTCAAAGGTAGCATTCTGTTAGAGCTGTGGATTACTGGACTTACAGTTATATGGTATGGTATCTTAAGAAATAAAACGTTTAAATGAAAGGCGTTTGTCAGCATTTCGGCTTGAGTAGATTCCTTACGCATTGTCGGGGCATTAAGAGATTAGTTTGAAATCAGATAAAACTGCCTGCGTCTGACTCTGACTAATGAAAAAAACTGAGTTCAAGTGGACAATTACAACAAATGGTCTGACTTTCAGTGTGACTATTCCGAATCTATTTCAATAAATATTTAAACTTTCCCTTAATTTCAGATCGAGTAGTCTTTCAAATCTGGACAGTACTAGTGCCAGCCGACGTGCACAGTTTCCTGTATTACCAGATATCAACCAAAAAGGCAACATGGGAAAGTCTTTGCAGGGCCATAGCAAGAGGTAAATGCTTTAACAATCTAGTAGTGAGTTATTCCAATGACAGGTATTTATGCATGTACATCACTCGAATATTATACGTATCAGGGACAGTTATTGGAAAGTCCCAATTTAACAAACAAGGAACATGTATACATAATTGCTTTCCGCACGCACTTTCTTTCTATTTTTGCATGTTTCTTCTACTTATGTATGTGTAATTATGAGTTTATGATGATTGTAGGTTTGTTCGGGAGCGTTACAACCCACCATTCAAAGTAAACGCGAAAATTAGACATGTATACACGCAGGAAGTTACAACAATTGAGGGCCATGGCCAACCCGGTCATCATCAACAGTCTCAAAACGTTATCACTTGTCACCGCCAGACACAAACCGAGTCAGAGCTCTTTTCCGAAAGCAAACAAAAACCGGAAACAGAAGTGGGGGCTGAGCATGAAAACTCTAAAAAAGTAGATGATAACGGGAACACATCCGGAGAAAAAGTTACAAGGTCTGAGTCTGAAAATTACGGTATTGTGAGTAATGGACAGGAGCGTGTTAACAGGGCTGATGCGTCCACGTCACCTATTCCGTCCCCATATTTTCCTGATTCTGCACCATCGACCGATCCATCATCAAACCCATTTTCAGGATGTTCCCAAATGACCGTATATCCGCCATTAAATTATGTTCGCAAGTTGGAGGACTTGGAGAAAATTACGGGTCACATTGTCATTCAGAGATTTTTTACAAGGACGGATGACGCGTTTGGAACATGGCTCGAGAAACAGTTAGGGATGACTAGTAAAAGTGTAAGCGTAGATACATCCGAGTTTGAAAATGCCAAAACAGCAGAGCTTCAGGATGATGACCGAGAAAGTGGAGAAAAGCTTGTTAACGAAAGTACTGAGGCGGTTGTAATCGAAGAAAAGCAGGAAGAAAATTGTACAACTACAGAAGATAAAGAGGATTCGTCAATTGAAGTAAGTCACGAAGGAGTAATTTTAGGTGCAGTCAATAATCCTGGTGAGGACGACGTACAAGAAGAAAATGTGCCTTTGACAGATGATGCGCTGGAGGAAAATTCAGACTGTGCGTTTGCTGACCCAATCAAGTGTGAATGCTACATCGAAGAGATTGAAAGAGCTGACGAATACGATCTAGTGAAAGAACTAGAGGAGCAAATTGTTGTGGAAGCAACTGAAGCTGAAGCAATCTCAGAAGAGCTAAATGTAAATCCTGCGCCAGAGGAAGAATCGAACAATGATGAGGAGGATGAAGTAGAAACATTAATATCCTCATCAGGACGTATCAAAGATGACGAAGAAACGAAAACGGATCAGCCTTGTACCAATAAAGACAAAGATGATATTGATGAAGTAGTTCGATGTACTTTGGAGGCCTATTTGATGGCTCCAATGTCATCTTTTGAAGACATTGACAAAGAAAATGAAACAGAGGAAGAGGGGCAGCTCATTGATGTCGAGGAAGGGGAGAACAATGCAAGACCTACATCTCCTCAAAGTGCAATAAAATCAGAGGTAGATTCTGGCAGGGCTGATTCTGTCCAGTCACAAGAAAAGATTGGACTAGAAGGATTATCAGAAGTTGAAGGCAACACATCCCATGACTCTGTCGAGACCGTGTATGAACTTCCAGTGATATCACCCAAAGTGAATTCGGAAATGACTTTGGGAGAAAAACCAGAGAATGAATCGCATGTACTACAGAGAAGTCTAAGCATAGATAGTTGCATTGGAACAGAATCCAGTGGGGATGTAAAAAACCAGACTGCAAACGCTTCACAAAGTAGCAATGATACAATTGAAGGTATAGAACTACCGCCTAAAGAAATATCAGAGCTAAGTGCACCATCTCCTCAGCGAGCTAGCGCCCCTCCACGCACATCAAAATTACCTCCCATTTCTACAGCCGCGAAAACTGTAGTTCTAGCTCGAAGGTTGTCCTCTGCAAAAAGCCATAGATCAATTACTCCCTGCAGCCCCCGAGATGTAGGGAGAGTGGACAGCAGAAGAACGAATAATAAGACTGATGCCGAAGCAGAGGATGCTGATGGTGAGTCTGAAACTGAATCCGAGATTACTGACCACTTTATATTGCCAACTAAACTTCATAAGCATCACACAGATGGAACAGATCTAGAATTAGAGGAAGTAGACGAAGACGAAGCAGACAATGATGACCGAGATGCTTTTGACACGATGGTTGCCAATCACCTAAAATACTCGCGAGGTTTATCCACCGCAACAAACCGTCGAAGCAAATTGAATCGCGGGACACAAACTACAAAATCCATTGAACCCTCCACTACGTCCGGCTCTATTAGTCCGTATTCCTCTAGTAATTCTTCTTTTGATGTAGAGATTATTTCAAAGTCCAAACGAATAACGACGACTTCATCCTCTGCAGGAGGTGCAGGTCCCCAAAATGACCAACGCCAAGAAATGATCACCCCAAGTAACATGACACTGGCCTGGCATGAAGGTGGGAGAAGACGATCTTACCTTCCCTCCAGCTCCAGTTCTCTTAATCTCCTGAACATGAAATTCAGCTTGGGGAAAGATTTTGAGTCAGAGGTGAGCATTAGAATGCCAGCAGCAAACAAGTCTTCCGCTAACAACAATGCATCAGCCTCTTCAATGCTTTTACCAGGTAGTGGAGGCACTACGGGTAGAACCCTTATGTCAAGTAGTAGTCGGACGAATCACCATCACATCTATCAAAACAGGGGTATGTCTCCCTCCAACCCTTCATCGCATGTTCTGAATCATCCTTTTCCGGTATCATCACAGCCCAAAAGTCATGGTTCTGTAACATCTACTAACCCATCAACAATCCGACCACTTACGGCGGAGACCACTGATCTACAGAGCTTATGGAAAGACGTCAAGACGAAGCTTGATGTTCAAATGGATGAAATGGTTTCCATTATCCCCGAGGAAGAGGACACTGGAGATCTTCAAGTCAAAGGAAGTGGAATATTGCCTACTGACCCTTTGATACGCTCTGAATCGTCAGCGTTTAAACTTAAAAGAAATGAGGAGCGAATTAAACGATCTTTACAGAGGCTTAAAAAGATTCTAGATGATTAAATGCCACATTTACTGATGGAAATGTAGCAAGTTGCCAGTTGCCGTAATGAAAAAATGAAACGCACATACCAGTCGCCAGTCTATAATAAGGTTAGATTCATTTGTATAGATGCAATGTAATGTACTTTCAAAATTTGGCGGGTGTAGGTTAACAACTTAAAATTTTATACAACGAATCGAATCGAGGCGTATATGCCTAGTCCTTTCTATTATCACAACAAAACACTTTTCAAAGTTTCAAGGTTCTGAACGCACTCGAGCAAATATTACAATGGTGCAACTGCCAGTAGACAATTATGAAGCGGTACTATTTAAACAATTAATTTATATTCATATGAAATTATAAAAAAAGTAAGAAAGTAAGCAATTGTAAGGTGCTTTTACCGGAAAGGAATCAAGTATGACGTGCATATTACCAGGAAGTTGGTAAGAACGCCGCAAGTAGATCATTTAATTGGGCTACTCTCCCCGTTAATAGCTTTCTCCAACGAGTTCCGTGTTCATTTAACTCTTTCCTCAACCTTTCTAGAACCCCCACATTAGATTTTGATATTTAGGTTATATAAATGCGAGATTTTTGTGTCAATCAGTGTCAATTGAACACGCATGCTATGCGACGGCAATGTTGTCGACCCATATAAACGTGATTTATGCATCTAGATTCTATCTAGGTGACTCGCTCGAGGAGTTTGACTAATGTTGTGTTTGCGTTGCAATTGCAATGAAAGTTTACGGATCGATATTATTATGCAGTTCTATTAAAGTAGAAAAGTAAGAAACCCCTCAATTAATTCAGCGAGAATAAGTTTTCGCTTTAGAATTAAAATATAGAAGATTGTATGAAAATCAATATGATTAAAAGTGATGAGTAATGCAAATTCAAGAATGGAAAGAATAAACCCTACTTATTAATCAAACGAGAAATGAATAAAACTGATTCATGAAAAAATGGAAAATTTATTGATTCATGAAAAAATGGAAAATTTATTGATTCATTTTCATAAGAAGTTAAGTCTGCATAGCATACCCATTAAACTTGAACAATGACTTCTCAATCTACCCGAAGCGACCCCTGCGATACTTTTAATGCGATGTTGATAATTTATGATGTGGCTTGGCTAAAAAATTCTTCATAGTAAATGCTCTTGAACGCTAAATATTATGCAGGTAGGTATGAAGATGAACTAAGAACATGTAAAAAGGATTGAATAATAATAGACTGGTCATGGTTTTAGCCAGCTAGCCCAATAGAGCCGAAACTCAATATTACTCAGCAACAGCATTAAAAAGGATTCCGTAGCTTCTCGTTTTCATTATACTTTGCCAAAGTTAAGGAGCCCAGACCAGACCATAGCCGTAAGGTACATATCATGTACATGTTCATTAAGAAGCATAGCAAAAATCTAGCTTGCGCGTACACATGAATCAGCCTTGATGTAATATCCCATAACGTTAACATTAAACATATCATCCTTGTAACTTTCCCAAGCACATAGATCATCATCATCAAAGATCATGCGTCCGTTTACACAATGCTTTTTCATAGAATAGAGTAGAATAAAAATAATATGGAAATATTGTTGGCTCCATTTATTCTTATTCTTGAATATTGACCAACTACTTCAGCATCAGCAACAGTCAGTTGAATGTTGAATTGAAGTGTCCAATAGAGGCAAGTAGATAAAACATCTAAAAAAAACTCAATAACACCTCTTTTTCCAATTTCTTATATTTTTTCGTCAATAATATAATCTGTAATTACATACTTGTGTGCTA
>JAANSQ010000484.1:0-23317 GCA_036850885.1 Lepidocyrtinus dapeste
TAAGAGTTAAAAGTTAAAACGTGGTCATTTTATCTTGTCTTGTTGAAAGTCTGAAGGCATGGATGCTGGAGCGAAACTTACTGTTCAGATAAAATACTTAGAGTTTTCATGTCCATGGGGGCAATTATTTGGAGTTATCCTTCTCCTGCTGGCATTTACTCCTGAGTATAGTGAAGCTTTGGGAAATGCAGTTGGTAAGTTACATAAGTCAAATTTGATATTTTAATTTAAAATAAGACAAAACCTAACATTATTTAATCAATTCCAGGGATCACTGGATCATTCCAAACATGTGGGGATGAAGGACATGCGTTTCCGCTGCCGGGGTCAATCATGAATCCATGTTTTACCTGCCTATGCAAGGTATAATCTATTTCTTAAATATACCCATTACATTTTTATTCAAATAAGCAATTACGGAAACCCTTTAATTTTTATGAATTCAGGGTGGCCGAGTCGAATGCGAGAAGAAACAGTGTCCAAGTCGTCAAGGTTGTTTCATGATCATACCTGGACAGAGAAAAGGATGCTGTGAAGTCTGCAAAGGTATAATATTATTCAGTCATGTTTTAAATAAATTGCAGTAAAATCTTCGAGCTGAATAATCATGAAGAAATGCTCTTGAATCCTTAAAGGTTGCAAGGTGGGTAACGTGACATACGAGAGTGGAACTGAAACTATGGAAAACTGCGTAAAGACAACATGTATGGCTGGAGTACTCACAAGATCCCAAGCGCAATGTTATACCCCATGCACCCACCCCACACCACCGAAACCGGGACAGTGCTGCCCAACCTGTGACAGTTGCACTTTGAATGGGAGAGAGTACTTAAATGGACAAGAAGCCACTTTGCCTGATGATCCTTGCGTCCGTTGCAAATGTGAAAGAGGGACATTAACTTGTGCCAAATATTCATGGTAAAAGCTTTCACGCAAAGTTTAAACTAGATAAATAGCCTTCTTAAAAAAAATTGCTTCATTTCTTGATTTACTTATTCTTTCCTATGCAGCCCAGTACTTGCTTGCCCAGCATCTGCAACGTTTCTGGAAGAAGGAGAATGCTGTCCGAAATGCAAAGGAAGTAGGAGTAGACTAGTCCCGAAGAAAGTTTGTCTCCTGGGAGATAAAGCCTACCCTTCCGGGAAGACATTTAGATTGGATACTTGCACTAACTGCACTTGTATAGAAAATACTGCCGTGTGCGATCGTGTAGCCTGTCCTCCTCTCGAATGCCCACCTAGTCAAAGGATTATCTTGCAGGGATCTTGTTGCCCTAAGTGTGTCGAGCCCGAGCCCGTCTCTCAAAGCTTTCATTGTTTATGGAATGAAAATATTTATGAGGTAAATCATGAATTACGAACAACATTATTTTTTTTGTCTTGGAGTCTAAATTTTTCTTTCCATGCAATTATAGACTGGGGAAATTTGGAACGTATCTAATTGCCGAAGCTGCCTTTGCGATTGGGGTAAAATACGATGTGCGGAGCAAAAGTGCCCAGAAACTCTTCAGTGTCCGACAGGACACAAACTCAAATATCTACCGGGAAAGTGTTGCCCAGAGTGCATTGGAGGTAAAATTTTAAATTTCAAAGTTGTTCTTATATTTTGGGGTAATTTGAAACTTGAAGAAACCAAATTCGAAATTTTAATTTTTTTTTGCAGAAAATGGAGTTTGTACCGTGTTTGGCGATCCGCATTATGAAAGTTTCGACGGACGTGTTTTCGACTTCCAGGTTTGTACATTTCAGATATTTCTAAAGTATTTGATTATCATCTAGGAATCAGATTGCTAAATTTTGGCTATTATTTGCAGGGAGCGTGTAAATATGACCTAACTTCAGATTGTTCCCAGGGGCAATTCTCAGTACGAGTTCAGAATGATGCGAAAGGTTCTGTAAGCTCTTCCCACGTTCGGAGAGCTACCATCAAAGTTCAAGAAGGCAAAATAACGCTAGGGAAAAAGCTTCGAATAAAATTCAATGGATCACTAGTTTCTTTCCCTTATCGGCACGAGACGTTGCGTATTTATAAACTAGCCACTTTCGCTGTTGTTGAAACCGGAGTGGGCTTGAGAATATTGTGGAACGGGAATGGCTTTCTGGAAGTGACAGTTCCACATAAATTCAGAGGAGGACTGTGCGGACTTTGTGGGAACTTCAATGGGAACAGAACCGACGACTTCATAAGTAAACGTGGAGAAATAGCTACTGATGCCACTACATTTGGCCATAGTTGGAGGGTAGGAGGAAAGAAAGCTTGTACCAGGGTGGAAAACGGTATGTTTCAATAAATATTCCGCAAGGTTTACGAATTGTTACGAGCATGAAAAATATCACCAACTATTTTTTCTTTAGTGAATGGGACAATACCAGTTTGCAGATGGGAGCCGGGTAAAAAAGTGAAAGCAGAGAAAGTTTGCGACGCTTTAAAAACTTCAGTTAATCATCTAGGCGTATTTTCTTCTTGTCATTCAGCCGTCCCAGTGGATCGATTTTACAAGTGAGTTTTTCTTGATATCAAAATATAAAATACGTTTAGAATTCCTATCTGAAATGGTAGAGGTAAAAAATGATTAATTTTTCTGCTACAGATCCTGTAGCTCAGACATGTGTAAATGTCCGAATAGAAAAAAATGTCAGTGTGAAGTATTCACTGCTTACGCAAGAGCCTGTGAGAGATCTGGAATTGATGTAGGAAATTGGCGTGAAAGAACAAACTGTAAATAGTAGTCATTAGAATAAAGGACTTTGTTTCAAGTAGCTTAGGAATAGTTTACTCTTAGAACACTTTATCAGGTTGACCTATTATGATCTCAGTTACAAAATGCCAAATAAATGTTTAAGTTCATGTTGAAATAAATAATTTGTGCAAAGAGTACTAACTTCTTGTAATTTCAAAGCACCATTTCTAAACGAAAGGAAGACTTTCCTGAATTACATCTCTCATTTCGCCCCAATTAGAGACAAATTTTGAACAATGATTGTAAAAATGCGTACAAAAGGATTTATTATGAACCGTTGATTGCTATAACTGCACTAACTTTGGAGTTTGGAATGAATATTGTAGGTTTGCCAAAGTGTGCAAGGAAAATATTTGGAGCCGCTTCAAAAATCCATGTTTACTTGTTCTTGCTTTGTTTCATAGAATAAACGAGAAAACAAAGTAGTTTTCTTACGCGTGCTGTTCCACAAAACCCCATAAATTCAAATTTTTTAGCAGAATTACTTTTATGAAACTTTACGGTTCTTTTGCAGTGCCAGTATTTGAGGATCTCCAATAAACGAAATCAATTGAAATTATCCAAATTCTAGTCATTGTTTTAAGATGACATTTTGGTGAAAAAAGAGTTAATTAATTACGTGGTTTCAGACTTCTGTAACTTTCCTATAGTGATAATGATCCCCTCTTATTTTGCTTCCTCCAAAGTTCATAGTCAGTCACGAAAACTAGCCAGATACATATTTGGAGTGCCTGATAAATCAGGACGTAGACGGTTTCACTTTGTCCGCAATGTTAAAGATGAATATAGTTGGAGTAGAATTCTTGGAGGAGTTCGGTCTAAGATAACAGTGAAACCTCAGAAAGAGAAGGAGGGTGCTGTTGAGGAGGCACAATATGTTCGAAATATTGGTATCATGGCTCATATAGATGCCGGTAAAACCACGACAACCGAGAGAATGCTGTATTACGCCGGTTTAATCTCAAATCCGGGGGAAGTTCATCATGGAGACACTGTCACAGACTTCCTTCCTCAGGAAAGGCAGCGTGGGATTACTATACAATCAGCGGTGGTCAGTTTTGGGTGGAAAGGGTGTACAGTAAACCTAATCGATACACCCGGCCACGTAGACTTTACATTTGAAGTTCAGAGAAGTCTTAGGGTTGTGGATTCCGCTGTAGCCATTCTCGATGCGTCTGCAGGTACTTAATATTCCGCACAAGGTCATCCAAGAAATTAAACCGTGAAGTTTATTAACTATAGTTACTCTATTTAGGTGTCGAAGCACAGACGTTGACAGTTTGGCGGCAAGCCTCGGACTACAACCTCCCCAGAGTTATTTATCTGAATAAACTGGACAAGGCCTCAGCATCAGTGGAGATGTCCCTCCAGTCGATAACTTCAAAACTTAAGTGCAGCCCGGTCCCCATTCAAGAGCCAGTTTATTCCAAAGGCGCAGGCAGCGTCGGCAGCGGCTCTGGATTAGTGGGTATAGTCGACCTGGTGGAAATGAAACGGTTAATATTTGATCAAAATACAAAAGGAAGCAATGTACTAATGGGTACGGAGGACATTCTATTAATTAGTTTTTTATATCCATCCTTATAAATTTGCTTTTAAAGATCGTAAAATAGTAAATAATTATACAAATTTTAGAGGACTTGAGTACAAACAAGCAACTGCAGAGGAGGAGGTGTGAACTCATCGAAAGACTATCAGATTTTGACTCTCAATTGGCCTCCGATATAATTGAGAGAGAATCGGTGGAGTCCATAACAACGGAAGAGCTAAAAAGGGCGTTAAAACGAGTAACAGGCTCAGGAAATGCCGTGCCAGTTTTACTAGGAAGCTCGTATAAAAATATCGGAGTACAACCATTACTTGATGCTGTTTTGGAGTATGCCGTTAAATACACTAACATGATGTCTTTTATTTCAGTTGTGGTTCTATTAATTGTGAGTTATTTCCAATTTTTTTCTACAGATATCTTCCTCATCCATTCGAATCAAAAACTAAAGACCCAGTCATTTTCGCGTATGGAAAAGAATTATGTAGCTTTGCTTTCAAAACACTTCATGATAACCAGCTAGGACCGCTCACTTTTACCAGAATATTTCGTGGAAATATAGAATCTGGCCAGAAGCTTTTCAATGTGACGAGAAAAAAGCCTGAAAAAATTCTCAAAATATATCGTCCATTTGCGGATGAAATGAAAGAAGTCACGTCAGCATCCGCTGGACAAGTAATCATTACCACTGGGCTTAAGGTAAATAAAATAAAAATGATTTACTTTTACTGAATATTTTTGTACTTCATAACTGTTAACAACTCCTTATCAGGACACATACACAGGGGACACGCTTACATCGTCAAATTCTGTGGCTGCTGCAGTTGGTCGGAAAGTTTCAAAAGATTCCATAGTGTCTGATCATCCAAGTCAAAGGCTACCGGCATGTTTGACTGGAGTTTCTATTCCAGAGCCTGTATTTTTTTGCTCCATTGAGCCGGCGTCAGTGGTACGATTTACGATTTTTAGCCTATCTTTTACATGAAATTAAGAATTCTTTAATGATTTTATTTTTTTCTAGGGTCAACAAAAAACACTAGATAGTGCCCTGGAATGCATGCAGCGGGAAGATCCTAGTTTGCACGTTCACGTTGATCCCGACACTAGTCAAACTGTTCTCTCAGGTAGAGTTAGTTAACATCCAAACTAGTTTTACGTTCTGTTCGAATGGAGATTTTAAATTGCAATTTGCAACAAAACTTTTCAGGGATGGGAGAACTCCATTTGGAGGTTATTTATGATAGACTGAAGACAGAATATAAGGTAGAAGCTGACCTAGGGAAACTGCAAGTTGCATACAAGGAAAGCACATATACGTCCAGTACAAAAAGGATTGTCTTTCAACGTAGACTGGCCGACAGAAACCACCAAGTAATTATTGAGCTGGAAGTGACTCCCAAAGATAACACTCCGTCGCCAACCGTACGACTGGGGAAAGGAAAAGATAAACAAGAAAATCTATGCTTAGTCACGGAGAAACAATTACGATTGATTCAGAATGGTATCGATGCAGGCTTGAGGTGTGGACCAAAGCTAAGTTTTCCGGTCAGTGCAAATACAGCTTATCTACTTTAAACTTAGCGAATTAAAGAGTATTTACTTAGGAACTAACTATAACATTTACTTTTTCACTCATTAGGTTATAAATATTGATATAGCTCTAAATCACTTGGAGGTGTCTCGAGGCACTTCTGAAACTATTTTGGAGGCTGCAGCGGCATCCTGTCTTAAAGATTGTTTGATGGACACAACTATGGTCTTCTTGGAACCTATTGTTCAGTTGGATATTACAGTGGATGAAGATCATGCCCAATCCGTCATGAATGACCTAAACAAACGAAGATTTCTCCTACAGTCAGTGGATTTGAAACATGGGAACAAAGTATGCGCACTCATTTAACGATTTAAGAAAATTAAATTAACAACATGACTAATATTTAGATTTTTATCATTGTAATTTTAGGTGATAGTGGGAAGTGCGCCTTTAAGTGAATTGATGGGGTACTCTACTGCAATTAGATCAGTGTCTTCAGGATTAGCTACTTATTCTATGCAATTTAGTCACTATAAACCAGTTTTAAATCCCATAGACGAAGAAAAGGTTATACAAAACATCAGAGGTTTCTAGTTTTTTAATAAAATAATTTTATTTCGATTTAATAACGTTTGAATAATTTACTCGCTCTCTGATTTCATTCCAGTCAAGCGTTTGATCATAAACTCTGTGTAAAGTTCGCATAAGTCTTCCTTCCCGCATCCGACGGCAATATCCTCCGCTACCAATGAAAATCATTTAATTAATTAATGAATTAATTCATAGAAAACCTTTGAAATTATACTCTTTGTTAATTTTGACGTTTGTACCTGTCCGACCTCTATCATCCTTGACATCTGGATCTGCGCCCAATTCCAGCAGTTCCTTCACCGCGGCGTAACCTCCTTCCTGTAATGGCCAAAAAATTTCTTTTTTCACTCTAGTAACAAGTCATTGATATTAATGGCATTCAATTTACATACTCTGGTAGCCCATTGCAACGGTGTAAAGCCCAGGAGACCATCTTTCACATTAGGGTCTAGTCCATACTTCTCGATAAGGAGTTTAAGCATTTCTGGCTTGTTCGCCTCTGCAGTCACATGCAGCAACCCAACTCCCTTACTGTTCATCCCGAAGGGATCCAGATTTTTCTCGTCAATTAAGAATTCAACTACATCTATGTATCCGCAACGGCACGCATCCATTAATGGAGTAGATTTGCAATTATCCTCTGAATTCAATTCGTTTGGCGAGAGGTCCTTGGTCAGAAACTTAACCACATCCAGGTTTCTGTGCATGACTATTTTATTTGAAGAGGCATTGAACTTATTAAAATGTTTTTTATGGAGCTTATACGTAAATTGCTCGTATAAGTATAGATAATGTACCTGCCATATGCAGAGGCTTTCGACCGTTATTGGTTGTCCTGTCCACCAATGTTCGTCTTTTTGCTTCATTTTCTTCACAAGAGTCTAGAAGGAGCTTCAACACATCAACGCTTCCTTGTCTAGCAGCTAAATGGAGGACTGACCATCCATCCTTATTCGCAAAGTTCAGATCCGCTCCAGCTCTTACTAGGCTTTGAATTAACGGAAAGTTGTTGGGTTTAGTACAGGCCAACATGAGCGGAGTCCAGTCCGCCCTCTTTACCACATTAACATTGGCCCCTGAGAGTAAAAGTTGAATTGCAGTTAAGAGACACATGAATTAAAAGCTCTAATCTTTAATCAAATTAATTACCTTTACTGATCAAATAATTTGCGACTTCAAGTTGGCAAAATTGAGCAGCGTCATGAAGTGGCGTTTTCCCGTCTTTGTTAATTGAATTTACGTTACCGCCCTCTTCTTCAACAAAGTACCTAAAGAAGATTAATGTTAGTTTAATACGTGACTTTAAAATTTTAATTGCACTTTTGCCTTTATTACTTCATAATTTCAATACATCCATTTGTCGCACACATATGCATTACAGTGTCTCCAGTCTTTCGCAAAGTCACATTATTAATTAATATGCTTATGTGGGGGAAAATTCCACTCGATTTCAGTTCCCCTAAGCGCTTTTTAACATCATCTAATTTGTTTTGATGTACAGCTTTAAACAACGCTGAAATTTGTTGCTTGATCTCACAACTGCGGGTTTGATCTGGTGCGTCCATTTCAAGTTTAATTTAATATTTATAACTAATAATTGGTGGAATTTACTTTAATTCAACAAGTACCAGAGAGGAGGGGGACTTGAGTGATAGCTTATTTATTAACTTTAATAGATGACAAGTTTGTTGGAAGTTTGGTCTGTAGTCGAGTTGGTTCGCTCGAGGACGAGCTACACAAAAGTCATGTGTGACTTCTGCCGGCAGGGCTAACAATGCAGTCATGCTTGAATGCAAACTTGGAATTAAAAATGCAAGGCAGATTACGGCTACGGGGTAGGTTTTCTTACTTTCTCCTCTGCGTTCCACTAACCTAACCTTTCTAACTATTTAATTTTGGTATTCATTCAGTAGACACTTACGCGACAGAAAACAAAATACCCTCTCCACCCTCGAAATTGAATGAATATAGTGATGAAACTTCGAGGAGAGAAGGTATCAAGGAGGAGAAGGCACTGGAGAGATAGAATAGCGCAGGGAAGCGGTGAATGAATTGAGTTAGAATTAAAATGCCATGCTAGATATCCGAGAGTACGAAAAGTTTTACGGATTTATTAAAGAGAGAAACCTTAAAAGAATCAACCCATTTAAACCCCTTGTACATACAATCATACAACCTAACTAATTCATTATGCTGTGCATATTTTATTTTATGTAACAATTATTTTAGCAATACGTTACAAAATTACTATATTTTCTTCTAAGACGAAATTTTGACTTAAATTTATTACACAGAAACTTATTGAGTTGTAGCCGGGGGAGCTTGGTTTGGAGGTGGTATTAAGGGACGAGGGATCAGTCCTGCCGGCATACCAGGTGGAGGTATCAAAGGAGGAGGGATTCCCATTCCGGGTAAATTTGGTGGCATTCCGGGTGGCCTCATACCTGTAATAGAGTTCAAATCCCAAAGCTTAGAATTTAGTAAATGTTCTTACAGAATAACATTGTGTAATCTTTTAGAAAGCAGAAAAATAGCTCACCTGCAAGTACTGAAGGGGGAACTCCTGGAGGAGGAAGTCCGGGTGGAAGCATAGGAGGTCTCCCAGGTGGGGCTAAAAGGGGAGGAGGAGCTCCAGGGGGGACCGAAGGAGGTGGAACTGGCATCCCTGGACGAGCTGTAACAACAAGAAAAACCTGAAAAACATTAGCCTTCTCACCTTCACAAGAGATATTTCAAATGTTTGACTGTTAACTCACGTTGTAACATAGATGGAGGTGGTATGCTGACACCCCCTTTCCCTCCAGTAGATCCAAAGGGATTAGCTGGGATTTTTCCAGCCTTGAAAGCAGCAGCTACAAACATGAAAAAACCATTAGTTTTTCTTTGAAATTTAGTAACATTTAATATATTACTTTTAGCATTTTGGTTCTGAACGTACTTGTTGCGTCAATCAAGCTCTGTGCCTGATCTTCCATCCATTTTTGATAATAAAATTTCACATTATCCTTATGCTTTCTTCCAGCACAATGAGTTTTCCGAACTGAGGGCTAAAGGATATTAAAAAAAGTCGCAAAATTTGATATTTTGAAGACATATTCCAGCGCAGAGGGCATATTCAAAACTAAAATAAAAACTGGTTTTCCTTACCGAATCATGAGTAAGGTATGTGTCACAGTAATCGCAATAATACTTCGGCATTGTGGACCGGCTCCGAAATCGAAACCAAATAATTAAACTGTAATATATTTTGCCACTATAAACTATGAACTAACTAATAACTGGAGTTTCTAAAACACTAACTAAACTTTTTAGCTGTAAAGGGAAGTTAACGGTGTCATTAAATCAATTTAAATAGAAATTCCATTTTCCTTCCGAGTTCCAAAATAACTCAACCTGCCAAAGTGCCAACAACAAACAAGCTAAACGTAAACAAACTTAAAATTCCGTCCACCTCACAAGAAATCCTTAGATCCTCAAATCCATTTACACCTTCATGTTTTTATTCGTCCCCCATAGACTAAGCACTCACAGCGGGAAAAGAAAGTTTAAAGTAAAATGCAACTTTTTAGAGAGAGCTGCACGTGAATTAAGAAAATATTTTCATCGTGCAAGCAGCGTGGATGCATTGCAATTTAATTATCGCTTAAATTAAAAACTAGCATTATGTCTAAGTGAGTATTTGGCAGATTCAAAGGGTATATGGAGAGTGTTTAAGTTTGTGTTTACAGTTTTCACTCTTTGACGTTAGTTAGATTTAGGTTTATTCGTGAGTGGTTGTGAAAATTTTTATTGAGATATCATGGTGAAACGGAAGTTAAAAGAAGACGAGCCTTCCAAGTTGGAGGAAATGCTTGCGTCAGCTCCTGACGAGTCTGTTCAAACACGGGCCAATGGTAAGCAGAAAGGTAGAAAAGGAGCCATGGAGCAAAATGAAGTAATGAAGAAGAAAAATCTACAGGTGTTAAATATTCCGTCGTCAAAATAATCAATACGCCTCGCTCTAACCTTTAACAATTAAATATCATTACTTAATTTTTTTTTATTTATTTCAAGGCCAAGAAATTGACCGAGGAGGAACCTGACGAATCCGACGAAGAATCAAGCCAAGACGGAACGGATGAAAGCATGCAAGATGTTGAAGAAGAAGAGGAGTCGGATAATAGTGAACTTGAACGAGATGACGATGATGAAGATGATTCTGAATCAGATAATGACTTGCAGGAAGAGGATGAAGATTCGGAAGGGTCAGAAAAGTCTGATGACGACGAAGGGATTGAGAAAGACAATCCGTTTGAGTTCTCAGAAATGAACAATGCAGTTTCAGACAAGGAATTGTCTCAGCCCCATCCAAATCCTTCAAATGTCAATGGGCAGGGTGAAGATGAATATGGAGACGATTCTTCGGACGAAGAAGACATCCGTAATACGATTGGAAATGTACCTCTCAACTGGTATGACGAGTATCCACACATAGGGTATGATCTAGACGGGAGGAAGCTTATCAAACCTAAAAAGGAGGATAAATTGGATCAATTTTTAAGACGGATGGAAGATCCTGACTTTTGGTATATAGTACCTAATAATAAATTATAAACTTAACTTTTAACATATCATTGTCAGCTTACTTAACTAAAACTAATGTGATTGATTCACAGGAGAACTGTAAAGGATGCGCAGACTGGACAGAACGTAGTTCTCAGTGACAAGGATGTGGATTTTGTGAAACGTCTTCAGTCAGGAAAAATTCCAGATGCAGCGTTTGATACCTTCGAGGTAAGTAAATCGTCCCGTGTCATGATTTTTGTCAAGCTTTGTTTAATCAATCAGTTTATATCTTCTAGCCATGGGTAGAGTGGTTCACGTCTGAAGTGATGGATACACCCTTGCGTAGCATCCCTCCTTCAAAAGCATCATTTCTTCCCTCCAAAATCGATAAAATGAAGATCTCTAAAATGGTCCATGCAATTAAAATGGGATGGATGAAGCCTAAGCCAAAACCGTCAAGTGAACCAAGTTTTTATATGCTCTGGGACTCTGATGATAAAGCAGAAGAAATGCGTAGGATACATGATCACATACCTGCACCGAAAGTTAGGCTACCGACAAATGCAGAATCTTACAACCCTCCTGCTGAATATCTTTTCGATGATAAGGAGGTTAGTCCTGAAATTTGTCTGCCTTATAAAATGATGCTGTAAATGATTTTACAGGTTTGATTACGTCCTTTATTTTCATAATTGATCTATGATTCATTTCCAGATGAAGGATTGGGAATCTAAAGATGAAGAACCCTGGAGGAGACGCTATAACTTTATTCCACAGAAATACAAGTCCTTGAGAGAAGTTCCTGCGTACGAAAACTACACGAAGGAAAGGTTCCAACGCTGTCTTGACTTATACCTTTGCCCAAGAGCGAAGAAGATGAGAGTAAGCGTATTTTTTATGTTCAAAACTAAACATGGCATTCGCATTACCAATTGAATTTAGTTAATAATCAATTGATATAATTACGTAGCTGACTATTAAAGCAGAGGATCTGGTACCCCAACTGCCTAATCCTAAGGACCTTCAACCTTTCCCAACTGTTTGCTCAATGATTTACAAAGGTCATTCCCATATGGTCAGGTCTATTACTCTGGAGCCTCACGGACAGTTCTTTGCCTCTGGCTCTGAAGATGGAACCGTGAAAAGTATGACATAATTTTGAAACTTTAGCTTAAGTGTTAAGCTCATATTGTAAGCTTCTAAATGTTTAACAATTTCATCTTAGTATGGGAAGTTGCGACTGGCCGTTGTATGAAAAGCTTCAAGTTTGAAGGAGTTGTACGTTTCGTTGAATGGTGCCCAAATAAATCCCTCTGTCTGGTTGCCGTCGCCGTAGACTCTGATGTTATATTGATCAATCCAGCTGTTGGCGATAAGCTTATTGTAGAAAAGACAGACGTTCTCCTCTCCGAGACCCCGGATCAGGGAGATTATCATCCGTCGGAAAGAGTTCTTGCAGCAGCCCAGTGGGAACCGGTCGACGAAGAGAAGTGGGATAAGGGTATTCGCGTTTTAATCAGACACTTTAAAAATGTTAATCAGGTAAGTTGTCAATTTAAAGAAGAATTTTAATTCTCATTATTAGTCTGATGAATTCTGAAATTTTGATTCATTGGCCTATTATTATCTTTTTCAAGGTAACATGGCATGCCAAGGGTGATTATTTCGCATCCGTCATGAGCGAAGGTCAAAACAGATCCGTTCTGATACATCAACTATCATCAAGGAGATCACAACTGCCGCTCAATAAGTCTAAGGGTCTTATTCAGTGCGTTCTGTTCCATCCGATCCGGCCAATATTTTTTATCGCTGTACGTCAATTGTTAAGTATCAAATTAAATGATTTAAATATTATTTTATTAACGTCATTATTGCTATTTTAGACACAACGACATGTTCGCGTGTATGACTTGCTTAAACAAGAAATGGTCAAGAAACTGGTATCCGGAGCGAAATGGATTTCCAGCTTAGCTATTCATCCAGGTGTGAAACCTGATTCAATCATACCTTATTTTATCAATTTAAATTTAGTTTATTAATGAGTGAATAGAGCCTTAATTAAAATCTATTATTATTTTAGGAGGTGACAATGTCATTGTGGGAACATACGATAAGAAGGTGATGTGGTTCGACTTAGATTTATCGACAAAACCATATCAGACGCTGAGATTCCACGGAAATGCAGTACGAAGTGTAGCTTATCACAAGCGTTATCCACTCTTTGCTAGTGGCTCAGATGACTGCAATATTATAGTTAGTCATGGGATGGTTTACAAGTAAGTCAAATTTAATGAGTTAATAATTCCTGACACATTTGAATTTGTGTACAGATATATTATCAACATTTCTTATTTTCTAGTGACCTATTGCAAAATCCATTGATAGTTCCTGTAAAGAAACTACGAGGACATAATAAATTTAGTGACTTTGGAATCCTGAGCGTGATGTTTCACAATATGCAGCCTTGGGTATTTTCCTCTGGCGCAGATAAGACAATTAGATTATATACGTAGACCTTCCCACTATTAAATACTTTTTATTTCTTTCTGTTTGTTGTAATCATCCTCGTTTTATTTCTGATAGATTAAGATTTCCTGTAATATTATGTTCAATTTAGAAAAACTATACATTATACAACAATTATTCTTGAAGTGAGTAACAATATTTCCATTTTCCTTTTACTTTGAGTGATCCATAATCCTGTTTTTGGTTGGCCTTATTTGATGTTGGGTAAAAATGTACCTGGATTAACATTTCACATTCACAAATGAACTCATCAGATATTGAGATAAAATACCCAAACCTAAGCCTGGAAATACTAATTGTCCTGTGAATCCATTCTCTGCAAGTGTGCTTTAGCTTTGCCATAAAACCAATACCACGATACATACCAATTCGTGAGAAAGCAATTGAAAGCATCTAGCATCTCCTGCTGACATAAGCATTCGGCAATGCACTTGCAAGTATCAATATCAAAGCAGAACAAAGTCTAGAGGAAAAGGCGGGGCAAACAAAGTAGCAACGGTCAAAAAAGACAATTCCCTTCAAATTTGCTTGACTCAACTTTTCCTCTTCTTTACGTAGAAAGCATTTGTTGATCTCAATAGAATCTGAAAGGACCATATACAGGACAGGATTTACTGTTGCTGGATTTGATCATTTATTTACCTTGTTGCATGCCTCAATAAAATTGCCTCGTACTGTCTGTCTCCATAAATTAAACGAAGTCAATAAATACCTTGATAAGAAAAATTCTTGGTCGTTGGTCTTGATTGGAAATTGGGATGCATAGTACCTTCCCATGATTGTTCACGACTGAATGGAAGTGCACTAAATTTTCCCCGTCTCTAGATTCTTTTGTGCTTATCCTAACAACCGACCGACATGTTTTTAGCTCCCACTCCATTACCTTGTTAAATATATTTTTGTTATATTGTTAATTGTTTATTTTTAAATTTGTTTTGGCATTATATTGTATGGAGGAGCTTATTCAAGATTTTGAAAGTCGGAAAAAATATTTTTACAGTTTATTATTTGAAGGATGTATTTCCCTCGATTTTATCGCATTTCGTGAGCAGCAATCCTGAACGAACGATCTATGATCTATGCTTCAGAGATATTTTAAAGACTGTTTAAATGAATCAGTAGATCAACTCAAGGTCATTATAATTAGCTAATTCTTTTTTCACAAGGAACATTTACTAGTCTCAGGGTCAGGGTATTCAAGCCAAAGGTCACAGACTCATAAGGTTGCTTTGAAGGTCGTACTTACTTAACTTGACACTTACAATTAGTCATGGAGAATCGAAGACCTTTGGAGACCTGCAAAAACAACGCGGATAGTCATGCTTTGCTTAACGGGTCGAAGAAAACCAGTACATCTTCCTGTCCGCCCAAACACACGTTCGCAGTGCCATTGCCTCCTGGAGAAAAACATAAAATATCCTCCACAAAGGCGACATCTACGACTTTGAAGGAGGTCGCAGCCGGAGCTGGAAATATGGGCCCTCCATCAGCTCCAAGTTCGGCGGCACATCATACATCCTCGCAGACAAATAGGAGGAGTTTGAAATTATCGGATGACGGGAGAGGAGGTGCCAGGTTGGTCCTGTGCAACGTTTAAACCAGCAAGTTTTTAAATTTAATTAATTAATGTAATGTTTTTGTTTATTTTATTCACAGACGGTGGGTATTGACTGATTTCGAAATTGGGCGACCTTTAGGAAAGGGTAAATTTGGGAATGTGTACTTAGCGCGGGAGAAAAAGTCCAAGTTCATAATCGCCCTCAAGGTTTTATTCAAGAAGGAACTGCAAAAGGCTAACGTGGAGCATCAACTTCGTCGTGAAATTGAAATCCAAACGCACCTTAGGCATCGTAATATTCTACGGATGTTTGGATATTTTCACGATGAGAGCAGAGTCTACCTTATTCTTGAGTATGCCCCTCGTGGAGAACTGTATAAGTTACTGACCTCCCAGCCCCAAAAACGCTTCACAGAACAAGCGTAAGTCTTTCAACTATCTTTTATGTTAATTTTCTGTTTAACTAGGATTCATTTTTGTATTAATAATTCAAATTCAATTTAACTATTAATCACTATTTGTAATTTGGATAGATCCGCCAATTATATATATCAATTGACCAGTGCGCTAAGCTACTGTCACTCGAAAAGCGTGCTGCATCGTGATATAAAACCAGAAAATATATTAGTTGGTAATGACGGAGAAATTAAAATAGGGGATTTTGGATGGTCCGTCCATGCGCCTTCCTCAAAGTGAGCCATTAATGATTAATCAAGATTATTTAAATTACTTGGAATCAGCGTTTCTGTCAGAATTACATAATTTCTAATCCTAAATAAATGCTTTCTTTGTTTCTTTCAGACGGGAAACCGTTTGCGGAACTTTAGACTACTTACCCCCAGAAATGGTAGAAGGTCGTGCGCATGATAAGACGGCCGATATATGGAGTGTAGGCATCCTCCTCTACGAGTTCCTTGTGGGGAAACCACCTTTCGAAACACAATCATACAATTCAACATATGAAAAGATTATGAGGTGCGAATATGCATTTCCAGAGGATATTAGCAAAGGCGCTCGCGATCTTATTACAAAGGTAAGCTAACTTATTAACTGCATTGTTAACCACTTTTGAAATAAATTTCTTATTTGAAATAAATGTTTTTCAGATTTTACAAAAAGACCCTAGAGCTAGACTTTCATTAGAAGAAATTAACCAACATCCCTGGGTTCTTCAACATGTTCCATTGGACAAACGCTAAAGTTTTAGATGGGCGAATTACAATAATGGCCCGGTATGGAAAGACCAGCTAAAGCAAAAAATTTGAATCTGCTTAAATTCCGCTGAATTTCCTAATTATGCCTACTTTTTGTGAAGATCCTAGTGTTTTATTAATTAGGAAGCATAAAACTTCTCGTCACTTTTTAACTGCCATATACATACGTAGGTAACCGCAATTTCAGAAATTACGTTAAATATTTCAAGATTTAGATGTATTTCTAAGTCGATTTCGGATCCGTACTAATTTAAACTTCTAAGTTAACATTGTATTTATTTAAGTTTTTAAAGCGTTATACTAACCAGATCAAGTTGGAAGCAACCGTTTAAGAAATAAAAGCTTATCTGCGATTCCGCTGATCCTAGCCACGTTAAAGTTCATTAGCTTCATTTTGAAGCGCCTTGTTATTATTTTTTGTATTTGTTAAATATTAATCTAACGAAATCTGTGCAAGGTATCATACTAACCTTTTGCTTGAAATTGGAATGTTTTATAGGATGACCTTGCTAACCCAATTTCTAATTGTTAAGAATCTGACTAACTGTAAATTTAAATGGATGAAGGGGGAGATGGAAAGAAGAGGAATTAAGATCGTCTTTGAAGTGAATATAGTAAGTTGACCCGTGTCTCGAGTCACATTTACTTGTTTGAATTTAGAATGTGTGGTGAGTCTTGTTATATATTCCTATCTGATTTGGAAATTATTGTTGTCAGATATTAAATTGAAGAGTTGTCTAAACAAAATAAAAAGACAAACTTCAATATTAAACTTGTGTTTAATTTACATTTTGCATTTATTTTTAAACTTTACAGCAATATTTCAGAAATAGGTTTTTTAAACATACAAATGGGAAACTATTAGTGCGAAAATATTAACCGTTCATGTGAATGTAAGTAACAGTGCAAATTTAGAGCATGAATTTTTCAAATTGTCAGTTTTCAATATTTCAGAGACTTGATAATTATTTATAATATTAAGATGAATGGCAAAAAGTAAACTTGTCCAGTATTTCAGGTTTTTTAGAAGATGAGGTTTAAAAATACGCTCCAAACAGCAACTAAACCTTAATTCTCGAATGACTGCATAGTAAAATGTAGCGTAGCTAAAAGTTGCCCGTGACACATCACAACAAAGTTTCGAAACAGGAACATACGTAACAAGCTAGATGATAGCTAATTGCGAACAGTAAGATTTGCTATTCTTTACAGTTAACTTTATTTACTATTAACTACTTTTACGTAATTCAAATCAAATCAATCAGTCTAACAAAATACATTACAATAGTTTGTGTCTGGCGCTTTAAAAATTATGTCGTATCCAAAAACATTCCTTAAAGATTTAAAATTACGCGGACTCCACCATAGCTATAATTCATAATTAAAATTACAAAGTTTAAATAATTCATGACTGACTTATAACAAGTTCTTGAATAGTTTGTTTTACATAATGCGTTTGTGATTTTTAACTCATCTAAATCGAAACAAAGATTTGACAAAAAGAAAGCGAGGCTAGCTTGAAAGAAATAAATGATATTCATATTCATTATATAGTTTGTTTCGGTAAAATCTGCCCTGCTTTCACATGAAATGGAATTAGACGGTTTCGTAACTGAACCGAATACTGCGAGCCATCATGCAAGCACAAATGACACCAAGTAGTTGGACTACTGCAACAACGATTCCAAAAGTTCCCATGTGGGTGATCGAGAAGGAACTGACTCCTTTGGGAAGGCATCCCTGAAAATAAAAATAAAATTAGAAAGTTTGTAACTAAGATTCGATACCCTAAGTCATAATAGCCAAACTGACTTCTGTAAAGATCACTGTCGCAGCATGTGCCAAGTCATCTAGGTTCGCCTTTGTGATGGTGTCAGTGCAACCTACAAATCCTCCACCGATGCAGCAAGAGGTCGGGATAAAGCCGGTTGGAGGAGCTCCGTCCAAATTCGCCCAGTCCGTGTAGTTGTGTACGCCGCAGCATTCCAGCTAGTTAATTCAAAGTGTGCGAAAATTAATTTAAAGTCGACAGAAAAACATTAATATTTATCTTTTAATTACGTGCTGTTGCATCAAGTCCCATGATCTGACGGTATCATTGTGGATTTCCACCGGAATTGTGGTGTTATAGTACTCCTTTTGGGACAGTTCCATTCCGGTGGCCAATACCTTCTCCACGTCGTCTTGGAAAGCATAAGCTGCAATCGCTCCACCCAACTGAATCACCAAGATCAATCCAACGAGAACTGAGTACTAATACGTGAAATTTAAAAAAATCGTTTTGATTTAATATACACCACGATATCTATGCTGTCAATGATAACTGAAAATTTCTCTTGCTTACCAGCATCATCATGCAGTGGTTCTCTGTGATGGCTCCACAGCATCCAAGAAACGCAATCAAGAACATGATGAACCCAACAGCAATGAAAATATTGGGCGGAATGGAGTGACCTCCATCGTCTCCATTATTCAGCATGGTTCCAAAGTACCTGGTAAAATCATGTTTGGTGCTGAAGCCAATCCAGACCAATGCGATCCCTAAAATCTAAGTAAACCAAAAACCATTAGAAAAATTGTAAGAATTAAAGTTAACAATGAATAATGATAAATACAAAGCAACCGTGATAATTTCTTACCACAAACACCAGATTGAAGACAAACAACGCGATCTTCACAAGTTTCATTCCACCGTTAATGGACGGCATTTTGGTAAGTTGTTTTCAAATATTTCCTTCGCCTTTAAATAAATCAGCCAGACAGTTAAAATTAAAGAGACTTTAATCAGAAAAAATGCAAAATCCTTCACGCTTAAAGATAGAGGACAAGAGTCGGTAATTTTCTTACGAGGTAAGATGATGAGTCAGCCTCGAGTCTCGATCGAAGAAGAAAATGAAAATTATGGACGTTCGGTGCTCAACTGCTCAGTGTAGCGCACAACACGATAATTATCCTTGAGTGATCAGCTTATACTGGAATGAAAAAGGAAAAAAATACCTATTTACTCTAGTAGTTTATTTTAACAAGAGAAAACGTTCAGTTCTGGGGTTTCTATAAATAGAAATTTGTCCATGTTCAATACTCTCATCATCACCATCAGCGCCAGTCATAAGACCTCTCGTCATTCACTCTGAAGTTAAATTATTTTCACGGACGTAATAAATGCCCATACTGAAAGTTTACCCTAGCTCAGAAAAATAATAATTTGTGATGAGTAATGTTAAAAAAATATAATCCTATTAATATTTATGATACCTCTCTGTACTTTAAACAAATGCGATGTCATCGATTTCTTTAGTATCCCACAATTTGGTGTTCGCCAGTAAAAATATGTGGTACTATTAAATGGCACTTCCACCTTTCTTTGTCAACCCCTAAAAACTTGCTATACGTAAACAAACCAAAGTGCAGAGTCGTAATCGTAATACTTTTTTTTGACTAACTGGATTAACTGGATATATACAAGAGAAAATACAGGAGCAGGTCTTGGAACGGTAATAACACTTTACAACCTTTGCATTACGATTACGATCATGAGCATGAAATGAACTCAACTCAAGCAGTAATTGTTTTTTGGATTTTTTATTCAACTCAATGCAATCCAATCTAATCGTGCTCTCCCTAAGTACCAACTAGTTTGCTTGGTTTGGTACCTCACTTAAAATTGTGACATCATCGTCACATGACTATGGCCAATGCGTAGATGTACAGTAACAGTATTACTAAAACTGCAGCAGCAGCAGCTCTAGATTTTTTGAGATCTCCGTTCTAAATCATAATTGTGTTTTTGTTCTTTGTGAAGCTCGACGCGACATATGCAAGAGAATGTATCAAACAAGAGTGGTATACTGGTATTAGAAAAGCTCTAGCTATAACTATAAAGTATATTATTAGGTAACTTGGTAAGGTATGTAATACATAACATGACTATGACTAGGCTAGGTAAGTTATGAATTCCTCGTCCGTCCTCCTTTGTTTTCACCTCACGTCTTTTATAAGACCCAAGTGAGACCGTACAGCTACGAACTGCATTTAATTGGACGTTTATCTTGTTAGATTACATAACTGAAGTAGTTGAACCAAGTGAATGTTTTTTGCTAAAACAATCCGTGGGAATACAGACGTTACTCGTTGCGAACATTCAGAATTACCTTCACGAGGTTTTTTCCTCCTTCCTGGTAACTCATCCCCACTGCTCCACCTCCGAAGTCCGAATATCTTTTGGTGAATTTACTTCCAGGTTGTTTCCAAGGCAACAGTTTTCTTTCCGCTATCGGATGTCACCAGTCAAGAAGTGACGTGCTTCATAAGTAGTTCCTTATCAATCATTATAAATTATCTGTTGACGCAGATATACAAACCTATGAAAAAAATTGCGTAGATGTAGAAGATTGCAACAACACTCAAAACAAGAAACGATCAACCTAAACTCGCGAAATGACATGGAGCGCAATTTAAAGTTTAAACCTTTAATACTTTTATAATATACTGTGTACGGTACATTTTATTCTTTTACTGTAAAGATTATTTAAAGCGCATTGTCGTATAATTTAAGGACTAATGGTGAGGGCTGCTCAGCCTCAGTTCTGGAATAGTTTCTTGTGCGCTTCAACATCTATGAGCGCTTTCGGTTGAATTGGAGTAATTTCATGCCACGTAGCCCTGGTTGTAGCGCGTGCATAACGTTCTGCTAACTCATGCATAATATTGAATATGGATTTCTCCAGTATATCAGTAGTATCAGGCAGAGGTAGGGGCCTTTGTTCTGCTTCATTGTCTTCTGCCATCAACTCGTTACCACGTTCAGCCTCAGCGTATTCTTCAAACATGGGAGCTTTACGTTTCGTCGCTTGTCGAATAAAAACGCCAAAGTTGGGTGATTGAATCATATCCCTAAGTATAAAATTCAAGATGTATTTTTAATCATTTGCGTCTGGTTTAAGAAATTGTATTTAAATGTTGCTTACCAGATCATGTCGCAAATTATACTCTGACAAAATTGTGACCCTTTAGCAGTGAAAGGTACAAGTGACATCACATCCACATTCATATCTTCACAACTTGCAGGAGCTGCAAATCCCATTCGGGCTTTCTCCCTGTAAGTATAAATTGATTTCTGGTGAAAGGTCGTTACTTTTTTAAATAAAATTTCTTTTATTGAACCTTGAGGGAATATTGTCATATTGGCCGAAGACACTTCCAATGTACAGTGATATGGCCAAAAGTCTGTTGTATGTTTCCGGTTTTTCAGGTTTGTGTCCTCCCTATACAAATACAACCCAAAAGTTTTAACAGAGCTTTCAGCAGCTATCATAAACTTTCACTTTATTAATTTCATTTTCACCCACCTCATTAGATGGCCTTTCACTATCTCTTAGTTGAGCNCTTTCACTATCTCTTAGTTGAGCATCTGCCATGAAGTCACGCCACTGGTTCAGTACGAATTCGTAAAGAACGTTTGCCGTTTCATCTTCAATTGTGCAGGTAATCATTGTGCTTAAAACGGCAGCAGTGTCACCTGCCTTGATGTTTACCTTACAGGCAACTTCTTCTTTTGGTGATAAACGACCACAATTTGGACAGAATGAGATTAACCCTCCTCCTTCAATGGGCATACTTTCCCAGAAATATTTCATGGTATTCCTTGCGTGAAGATTAGTGAGGAAGACAACCCTGGTTACAGAATGCCCCGTAGGAATTAAATGTCCGATTGTGACATGAGAAGGACTCAACGTGACTGGAACTCCAATGGAGAATAAAACATGCTTCCTAACTGAGTCAGCAGTGACTGCCGGTCGCAAGTTTACAGACGGATTTATTGCTGTATTTCCATAAATAACCACGTGATAGGGTGTCTTGTCGTAGTTGGGATAGATTATTAGAGGAACCTAGAAGTAAGTTGTAAAATTTTGTAAAACGTTTTCAAATTGTGTCAGTTCATTTTTTTAAACTCCTTACCGAATAGCTTATGTACTCTAAGGGGGAGAACTTAAGCTTGATAAAAGACCATGACCTCGGTGGAACTTCCACTTTAGGTGTCAAACAGTCAATCACTGGGTGACCAAAGTTATCATCTTTGAGCTTCTCAAAAGGCTCCAAATCTACTGAAATCGTGGCGGGCACGTTGCCTCCATTGAATAGCCAGAACAGCTTCAGCAGGAAACAAATATCGCAAACTTAAATAGTTTACCTTTTCTTGAGCTTATCATTATTGTATTCGTTCAAGTACTTTATTTACCTGAACTGGCGGGTCCATATCTTGTAGACAAACGGGATGAAGCGTCATAGTCCTTTTGTTCATCAACTGAAGATATGGTTGGTTTGGTTCTAACGTTATTCCTGTAAGGTCGAGCCAGACATAAATTGCTGGAAAGATTCTCAGTAGTACGGAAACCTCATGAACTCCCATCATCGTATAAGAATATTTCATGGTGATAACTTGTGACTCTTTGTTCTTCATGGAACCGCTGGTTGGGGTGATTTCAAAGAGTTGAAGTTCCTTTACGTTATTACAACTATTAGGCAGTTTGTGAATATTCCCTCCGAATTTCTTCGCCCAGAGTTGTGCAGCCATGTCAGGACTGTCTGTGAAATGACCATCTTTGAATTCTGATGTTCCACAGCCATTGCATATTTTCTGTTGCAGTAAGCGCTTCCACCCTCTTGGAGGTGTTGTACACACAGCCCAGTATCCTTTTAATTCACTAACGTTACTTAAGTGAAACTTGAACACACAAGGAGGAGAATTTATAGAAGCTGGTGGGAATCTAAGTGAGACGGAGGAGACATTCGGGACGGTCCCTTCAGACATGGCATTGTGCTGTGGTGTCAAAAGCTCGTTCAGTCTGAAAACAATGTTGAAATTATGAATATTTCTTAAATGCATAGAAAAAACATGGTGAAAGTGAGTGAAAGTGAAAGGCTCACAGTGAAAACGAGAACATAGACCAGCAATGCTGAGCGTCCCAGATACTTTGCGTGGCATCCATTACAATATCTGTAAACTAAAATGGAGTCAGAATTTTAGCTGCGGTGCAAAAATTGTTTCATTTTTTCATCCAAA
>JAANSQ010000485.1:0-23273 GCA_036850885.1 Lepidocyrtinus dapeste
CCCCCTACCAAAGGGGGGACCCTTCTATTTTAGGGGGGGTGTTTATCTTAACCCTGACCCTTAAGCCTTTAGAATGTAAGACTCTGGATGGTAAATGATGCTTATCCTCCCTTCTGATAATGACCGATGAGGTAATCAATGTAGTAATCAGGGATCAATGAGTAGTAGCGCGTGTCTCATCTTCATCTTGATCATTATATCCTCCAGGTTTGTCCATCAAGCTGAAAGTAATATACATGCATACATACACATATGGCGCATTCCCTCCATTTAATCAGTGCACTGTAGTCCCCATAAAAACACTTAAAAACAAACCCCTGAAATAGATTATTATTGCTTTCTCTTAAATCGCCAAACAAAGGGAATTTAAACATTTCCAAATAGTATAATTACACGACTGCAGACCAGCAGACCCTATTCCACATTTAAGCGTACATATTCATAAAGCTGACAAATAGTAAAACAGCAGTGCAGTTTCGTGGTTGGGTCGTGTGCGGTAACAATTCCCTGCCGTCAATACCCTACCGGACTTTACCCTATATTTTTATTTTCCTACTTAGGATTTCCCCCCAAAAAAATGTTCCCTACATGATAATTTCCTAATTAATAGGTCAGTACCGTACTATACAATTTACTAACTTTAATGAAATTTTCCTTTTCAGGTTTCGCCCATGCTTAGATGGATTTAAATCCAACATATCTGGTAAATCGAAGCTTTTTAAAAACAATTTTATATGGGTCTATCAGAACTGGCAAAACATAATCTGTTTAAATTCAGCTCCGAGTAACCTCCGCTTTGGGGTAATGGGACCTTTGATTGCATAACGAATCTTATGTGAATTCTCAGCTACTGCAATTGGATAAGCAACATAATTCCATGCAAAAAATTGTCCACATTCTTCAGCCTGAGATGGAAACCTCTCTAAATGAAGGTAAATTGTCTAGTGTGGAACTTGCCTAGTAGGGAAAATTTATAGAAGGGAAATTATCACGTGGGGGACATATTTTGTAGGGCAAAATCCTAAGTAGAAAAATAAAAATGTAGTATAAAGTTCGGTAGGGTATTGACGGTAGGGAATTATCCACAAATCGTCGTGTGCGACAGGAAGGATACATTTTTAACAAGACTTTAGCTCTTTTTATTCCCGTACAAGCCTAATGCTTCCTACTCCCATTCAATAACTTTGTGTACTTTGATGCATGAATAACAAAAGAAATGAAATTATTATCCCTTTCCCTCTCCCTATTTTATTTTTCTTCCTTAACGTATGCACTAAAAATGTAGTTTTTTTTAGGAAAAAGTGGCTCTGCTAAACTCTCTAGGTCTCTACTCCGTTTTACTTCCTGTGTGTGTCTGCTGTTTATGATGACGGTAGGAAGAAGCAAGATGATTATTTCTTGCCTACTCCAAAATGAACTTTTTTTTGTTCCTTGTAACATTTTCAAGGGTTTCGAGTTTCTCCAGCTCAACTTACGCAGCGAAGCAGAGAGAAAAAGGCAACTGGCAAAAATGAGAAGATAAAAGATGAACAAGTAATGGCACGAAATGAATAACATTATTTTCCGGATGAAATGAAATAAAAAAGCTGGAGAGATTTTTTTTCTCAAAGATGAAAGTATTGGTGGTGTGGTGGTGGTTACACAAAAAATACCCTTTGTGAGAAGAAGATAACGATGCATGGGTGAAAACCTAGAACCGTCAAATATTACGTATGAGCATGAATACAAAAGACCACTCACAAACTAAAAAAAGCTAACTTTTACACAAAAATATATATGTAGATTTTTTTTTTGCTTGCACTGATTTTCACATCCTATCCGATTCCGGTTTGTAGTGTTGTACTACTGGACCATGAAATACGAAAAAGAAGCATGTTCAAAAAATGAGGCGGAACGGCTAAGAGTAAGCTACACAAAAGAGTGAAACGTGAATAATAATAAAACATGATTTTCCTCCAGAGGTTGGAATGTCAATAAGGAGGGGGAAATGATGTGATGGAATTCAAGGCTGGGTAAAACGGTTTTTTTTATTCAACGTTTTTGATGATGATGATGGTGATGAAGGATTCGAATAATTCTAAATTTTTGCATCATTCAATTAGCTGACTTGTACAGTTGAGCTCATTCTATTCAAAAAATTATTTTGACAATGTGAATTATCCAAGAAAATTGAAAGAGTCACAAATTATCCTAGTTTCATGCCAACGGTTCGAAAGTTGGTTTGTTAAGTTTACGCAACACATGTCTTTAAAGCTTTGGTTTTCTGTCGTCAAAGTAACCGCCGTTATTATTTTTACGTTGGCACCCAGGCAAGAATAAATGGGCTAAGCGTGGTTCTGAAGAGTACACCAGGTAGTTAAGTTTGGAGGGAGAAAGGAGATGCTCGATCGTAATTCTAAAGAGAGACACCGCTATTGCCATAACGTCTTCACAATAATTTCATTGCTTGTCCACCCGTCCACCTTGAATCTATTTACGAGCGTTTATCTTACTCTTAATGGTCTACACGCTTTACACTCATCAGCTTGGAATCAACGGAAGGCGTTAATGTTACATTGAAGTAAATAAATGCAGCTATTTAGGATATTTCTTGTAGAATTTACTGGACTCGCACGAAATTCACACGATATACATTTTTAATGGTTTACGTTGGAGTCAATTGAAGCATACAGTGTTTGCACATTTAAACTATTGGAATTTACAATCCAGCCATTTAGAAAGCTAGAAAACACTTTAGGACAAGAAGAAAGGGGAACATTAATTCCCTATACATCAATCAGGCAAAACTCAATAAATTTGTTTCAGGTTACCCCAAAACTGTCCAAAATACCAATACTAGGACCAGAACTGAAAATTGGAGTGGTCTTATGCAACCATCCACATTTCCAATATGTTTCCAGTTTCCAGCAAGAATATAAATGAACTGAGCGTTAATTCCAGGAAATTCTATGAATGTAAGGCCATAATGCAGAGGTTCTACTGCCCAATAATTATACATAAAAAACAGGAAAAACATTTATTTTCTGAATTCCAGCAGAACAATTCTTAAAGTAGTCCAGCAATTTAATTCTTGCGGATGCTAAAATCTACATATACTTAAATATGAACTAAGTCTACTTAAAAAAATTAAATCGGAAAGGTATACCTAAAAATGCAAATGCATTAAGCATACCTACACATCTGAATAAGGTATGTGAATCAATCAAAATTCGATAACGTAGAGGACAGCCCCTTCAACGATTCAACTCGTTTTTGCATCATGACAAGACAACTTAAATTTGAATGGAGACAAGGCTAAATCATTTATTTATTACATCCCTTCTGCATAATAGACATAGAGTAGACACAGACAAACGTACAAACACAAATGAAATTAAGTTACATAGAAGAAAACAAAATGCTTTGATAAAAGCTTACGCTTAAGGAAGAGTTTAATGATAAGAAATGAAGGTAAAAAATTCGTTGATTTGTAAAGTACAAGTTGTTAGCTTAATACAAGAATAAATACAATTTTAGTGTAAGTCACTAGAGAAAAACGAGAAAAACATAAGTTGAAAGTAAACAGAAGAAAAAATCGTAGGCGAGCAGATGAGCAGCGACGGATTCAAAAATTCCCGCAAAGAGAGTAGGCTTGTGTTGCGACGTAGAGATGAACCTACTCATAATTCATTAAAGCGGATACATTATCTACATACTTTATATAATGTTGTATGTTATACTATATATCCTTTCCTTTGAGATTGTTAAGCTACTGCCTATGAACATTGCATAGTTTGAAAAGAGCGCGCGCGTTTTACAACTTTGAAAGGATTGAGCGCGCGAGTCGATGATAATTGAGGCAAATGTTGTCCACTAGAAAGTAGACAAGAGAAGGACACTCTCCCCCTCAGCTAGTTCACCTATCTCCTACACGTTAAAAATGTGAAAGGCTACGATGAAATTTGTTGCTTATCCTGCTCGTGTTTATAAAGTGTTGGCGTTGTTGTTGTTTTCCAAATTGCTTTGTCAACATTCAATCCATTCAACAATAGTCTCATCGAATAGTACAGATTTTAACGTAGAAGGAATAGAGAGATTAGGGATACAGAATATAATTCTTCCCTTGAGGCAGAACTTTAAAAACTTGGTAGACTTTAATTAAAGCTTAGATTTAAACTATTTACGCATAAAATTCCCTCTAATTGGGAGAGAATAGTCTGTATACTATCTGTAAGCTAGTAGATTTTTATGTTTATTGTAACAAATATTATTTGCTGAGTATCAGCAATACCAAATAACCAAGTTGTTCCCATCCTGGTGTTTACCTATAAATTCTAAAACTTTCACTAAATAAAAGCTTGTAGCAATTGTGTAATAATTATTTTCAAGATTTACAAGTCGATCAAACTTGCCTGTCTGTTGATGAAACCCATAAAAAGTGTAATAACAATATAATTCTGGTTTAGTAGTTCTAGCACAATAGAGCTAAGCAATTATAAATAGAAACACTCTCTCTCTCCCCATCAATTTTATACTTTAGGACTGTTTTTAAAAAATCATTTTATCTCTCGATATGCAGCTCAGTGGTGGGTGGGATATCGGAGATTATCATCCCAACGAATCTACCTTAAGTACTTTTGAAAAGGTACTCAAACTCAATTAGAAAAGCTTACTTGAATTAATATTTATGGAAAGTACCATAGGAAAAAGGAATATTTAGAGAAATTAATTAGCCTACGTAATGTAACTCAGCATTACGAACAAATTAATTTGTCTGTATTTATTTTTGGGAATATCATTCGTTTGCACTGTCTATTTTCAAATTTCTCTTTAGAATTCAAAGACATACTCATCCTCTTGTACACTCTGTGGGACTCTAAGGAAATAAGTGACCTTTGAACTCCCTTTAAAGTAAAGCTTTATGGAGTCTTGGAGTTGGGGTGTACACAATCCCACTTAAAGCTAAGGTTAGATTTGGATCATGTGTGGCCTAGACAACGACACGCTACTACACTCCTCCACTGGACACCAGACACCAGAGACACCAGGCATTATCCTTATGAATAACTTAAGTCTATAGTGTACAGTATAAATACGCATTAGAAAGAGGAAAAAATAACATTGTCTAGTGGAAAAAGTTATATATATTTTTAAAAACGGTATAATATTATGGATCACAGGAATCGGATCAATTGTACAAGTAAAATTATTTTAAGTATCCCTCTAGCTCATATTGTGTCTAAACGTACTCAAGTGTATCTACAAGTTGAACATAATCTAGCTTTAATTTTTCTTTCTCGTATTAGTTTACATAGTTTCCCTCCATCTCGTAAAATGTATGCTCTGAATTAACTGTGGGAGGGTCAAAGATGTAATGAAGCAAGCGCAAAATATTGATCCGATCCTTTTCCTTTCTATTTTTCTTTCTCTGGAGCAACTTGACCAACATAAGGCTACGAACAGAGTAAATCCTTTAAATTCCTCTGGATTGTAGATTGTAGTATTTTAAACTGTTAGCGTAGTTGAAGTCCCTGTAGGGAAATAGGATACTTTTTTTCTGTTTTTTTTAGCGTTATCTGTGTTCTCATTTTCTGATTAGGCTTGGCCTTCCAATTGGAATATTACTTTTGAATAAGTTACCAGTAATAAAGTAGAGCTTAAGAATAAAATGTAAATTGTTAAGAGCGCTATAACAATTTCAGGCTTATCAAATTGCCTCTCCTATAGGTAGCATACGGGCCATTCTTAACACCATGCCGAACATGAATGACCAGAGTTGTCGGGCAGTTTCACAGCGGAACATGATCGCTCGCCAGAATATCAAGATTAGGAAGAACTGAGTGAACTTATGAACCCAGTACAGCCTACGGAGGAATAATTGAGTTAATGAGTTATCTCCAGCAGATAATTGTTAAGGTTTGGATTTTTGCAACTTACTTGCGAACGTGCTTGCGAGCTGCGGGCAGCGTGCTGTGGTCTTCTTTCATCACGTACTTTCGCAGACCAAGGCAGTACTTTCCAATGTACGTTGGCCAGTTCACTTCCCTCACGTTGAAGCTAAACATACGCTGGTCTTCTGGGGAAAGCAGGTCGTACAGTGCAACCATATTATCTGTGTTAAACCGCCACTCGTTAATTGTGAAGTATTGCAGGGATTGAAGGGCTTTCGTGATTTTCTTGTAAACTTTGAGCATTCTGTGGCAAACAAGGAGACAACAAAATTTTAAAATTTGAATTTCCCGCCGTGAGACTAAAGTCAAATTTGAAATAGGGGGAAATAGGTTAATGCTTACATGGGCTTTCTGCCTGTGAGGCTGGCGAAAACATCCATCAAGTAGGCAGGAACGTAATGTATAAAAAAGTCGTTGATGTTGTTCCATAGTTTGTTGGACTTGAAGGAGCCTGCTGGATACCAGAGGACATCACTTAGAGGGTTGTTCACCAAATGCTTAAATCCCCAGCTTTCCAACTCTCCCCAAAGTAATGGGTTCTGGGTGCCGGTGCAACAGTTATAAACCTTTATTTCCTCCGGCCTGTAAATATTCATTTAACGTTAGGCTCATCACTCAGAAGAATCAGAATAATATAAAAATTAGAGTCATGATTAGGATTGTGTTTACTTGTGTTCTGCAGTATACCACGCCGCACTCAAAATAAGATTGACTGGAAAGTCTAGCGGAATCAAGTCAGCTACTTTGTTCCTATAGCACAACAGTGTTCTTAGCACACCCTTCCCGCAAGCAGCAATCAGTCCAGTGGGGCCATTCACATTGTCCACCCAACCGGCGACAGGCTCTTTCCACGTTGCCGTTACTAAATCAGTAGGGAATAAAGTTAATGGTTGTACAGTTCGCCTAGAATCTTGGAAGAAGATTTTATAACTTACCAATTGATGGGCGGACGATACATACTGGGAGTGTGTTAGCCTCCACTGTCAGAATGTGTTCGGCGAGTGCCTTTGTATAAGTGTATGTGTTCGGCTTGCTCCCAATTAATCTGAAAAAATAATTAAATTCGTTTAGTTTGTTCACTCCTTCACTTGGAATTAGGCCAGCGTGTTGGACTCACTGAGGAGTAATTGTCTCGACAATGTCATCATCCATCCATTCCATGCACTGGATAAGTTTATTAGGATCTGCTGGAGGAGGATATACTTTCTCATCGATTTCATCTCTTTCACAGTTTGCATACGCCGTTGAAACGTGGACCAGGACCTGGACAAGAAATCATTATTAAATGTCAAAAAAAGTTTCATTAAGTATTTTCAAAGGCCGAACGAAAGTGGTGGAGCATATCGAGACAAAGAGAGAACACTCTCGAAAGTCTCAATAGCCGAATAAACAATTCATGAGGAGAATTGACTTACAGCAAGCTTGCTCATACGCTTGCACAACTCTACAATACGCTTGGTTCCTTGCACGTTGACGTTGACGGAGAGCTTAAGCTTCTCATCGAATTTCACAGTGGCAGCCGAATGGATGACAACGGACACTTCATTGGCTAGCGTTTGCTGATCTTCTTCACTAATGCCCAGGTACGGAAGTGTAATGTCTCCACTGATTGGAACGATTTTCTTGAGGACGTCAGGATCCTCTTGTCTCAATGTGTCGTACAACTAAACACCAAGAGAGGAGCCCTTCAGTGAAAAAGTAAAATTCGTAGACTCAAATGGCAAAGAACTGTTTTAAGCTTACAGAATTCTCTAAAAGTTCTTCTAATCTGGCCTGCACATCAGAGCCAGACTTGGGGCGGATGAGTACATAGACAGTTTGAACGTCTGGGCTGGTTCTGAGTAGTTTCTCTACAGTAGCCTTACCCAGGAATCCTGTGGCCCCGGTGACAAATACACTACGATTCTTGAAGAAGGCAGTGATGGGGGTAGTAGGGCGGGCCATTTTCAGTGACCAATGTTCCACCTCTGGGGCAGGGAGGACGAAAGGCTCCGCGAACCTTGTCCTAAGTTGCACCAAGTTGGAGCACCTTTCCTTCCTTATAAGGTTCCAGGGGAAGTCCTCCTCAGTGACAAAAACCCGAATGGAGTGCCTCTTATCTCCGTGCGTAGCCTCACTGTCCTCCTGTCCCCTTACAAATTCTCCGGGCTTGTCTGGCTGCACCCACTCACTATCACTGTTCCTCACGATACGATTATTATTATTGTTAATACTCGTACTAATGATATTCTGATGTACGGCAGATTTCCTTAGACGGACGTCTTCCGCTCCCAATTTCTCGGTGGTGGTGGTGGTGGTGCGGCTGCTGCTACAAATACTACCACCTTTCCCACTTATTGCATTCTTTACAGCACGGCTTCCACC
Organism: Lepidocyrtinus dapeste; assembly: GCA_036850885.1. Lineage (NCBI taxonomy): Eukaryota > Metazoa > Arthropoda > Collembola > Entomobryomorpha > Entomobryidae > Lepidocyrtinus > Lepidocyrtinus dapeste. The sequence continues at coordinate 8,295 of JAANSQ010000485.1, forward strand.
ATTTAGACTACAACTATCACTGGCACTACTACGACTCGCGGCAGCAGCAGACAACAACGACGGGCCTGCCCGACTACCACTTTCATGTCTCTTTGGAGCGGCAGTCTGTCGACCTGAACAATATCAAGAAAACATGTACAATTTCTCCACACACGGAGGACATACTAGCCTAAAAGAAAGCAATTGCGATAGCCACGCTAATCTAACTTCCAACAGTTCCAACTTGGAAATTCGCTTGCCACACCACTCCACTTACTTTCTTCAGTACGTATAAAATCCTTGACAAAAGAGGCTTTCCTCCCAAACCTTACTCATTCCTAAGCCATGCATACCCACCATACATCTATAGAGTCCCAGGACATGCATACCATCGTACAATGCATTCGCTACTTCATCCCGCAATAATGATCACACCATCATGATCCTCCTCATCAAAACATACACCGACCGACCGACCCACCAAACCGGTAATACAATAAGGGACACTGGTCTCAGCTCTCTCCGGGAACTCCCGAATTACACAGAAAAAACTCAAAGTCGGCATTTCATCGCGCCGAGTCCCTTTCCATTTCCCCGTATTCTTCCCTACATTCCCGGGTACGGACATACTTATCGATCCGTTTTTCCCATACAGTCATTGCACCGCGCCAATTCCATTCATGTACAGAGTCTCTCTCGCCTTCTTCCTTTTGTGTAAGCATACAATGCAGGAAGCAAGGCAAGCAAAGAAAATGATGAGAGACTACTCAGACTGGCACGTAGTGAAAAGGCTTCCTCTCTCGAAGAGTAAAGCGAGAGGAATAGTTTCCCGTGTTCATGTCCCCTCCCGGGTCTCTCCCTCTCTCGCACTCTCCTTTCCGTGTCTGCAACTCTTTCTTTTTAGAGACCGACCCAATCACTAAACCTTCTATATCCTTTTGTTAGCTAAATTGAGAAATTAGAGGCAGCCAAATGCACACAGCCACATAGTGAAAAAAAATACTGCACTCGAGATTGCGATGATGATGAAGATTTTCTGTTGTTCCTTTACAGTCTAGGAACACGCTTCACTTCCCCGCTTACTTTACTCAGTCACCGGTAGAGCAGGAAACACAAATTAGAAAATGTCCATATTGAATTATATCGGCCTCGTAGCCTCAGAGCACATGACTCCCAAAGCCAAGTGAAACGCCTTCCTTCGCATAAAAAAACCCGATGCTCTTGGACATGAAAAGAATTTCCTAGAGTAATAACTACGGGAAAATACAAACCAGATTACTCCTCTGACCAGATTGGCTTACTAAACCGGACGCTTCCATTCCATGACGCTCTGTCATCAAAACACAGAATGCTCTTAAAAAATGAGGAACCTAAAGCCAATCGATACTTTCAGTTTTTTTACTGACTTTGAAATTGACTTTCTGGCGTAGGAGCAAGAGCAAAGCGTTACATTACGCTTGGACGTTTGGAGTGCTTCCTATGAATGTATATAATTTTACCTAATTTTCCAATTCCAACTAGGTCGAGCTATAATAATCGATATTATTCAAAAAGGCGAAGTAATATATTCGAGGGGAAAGGATGAAACAATCATGAAAGATTCATCGAACCAAAAAAACTATAATGGTTGATTAGTTGAGTGTAGTTACGAAGCAGATGAAATGAAACCCTTGGGCAGACAGAGTGCATAAGTATGCATAGCTGCAAATATTTTATAAGCCATAAATAATCATATTCAATTCCTAATAACGACTGTTTTCCTCCAGCCGCATTCCAATAGCCCAGCTCATCAACTAATGCCTACTACCTGTGCTTCCTCCAGACTTACAGTGTTCCTCCTTTAAAAGAGCCCGGCACAAACCGACGAGCCCATACAAGAATGTCAAAACGTCTATTCCACATCAAGTTTTATCAATCCTAACATGATTAACGATTGCTGAGAAAATACGAAAATGAATGGTGCACACTTGGGCATAAAACGAAATTTTATGTCTTCCTCTCATGCGAAAATCTAGGAGACACTTTATTCATGATGATGGATATTTGAGTTGCTCTTCTGCCATTTACTTTTATCACTAATTCATCCACAAGCTTAAATTTATCTGATTTCAGAGTAGGCTACCAGGCTACGTGCTTCCTCTCATTTCGAATATTGATGAGGGATAGAAACCTCCGAATGCCATGTAGCCTTCTAGCTTCTTGCTCGTTTCCTCCTGTTGGCATTTTACATTTTGCATTTGGAGGTACATATCACTTGTATGCCATACGCTATATTTTGCAATGACAAAATCGCAGGGAGAACATTCGAGTGAATATGCAAGCATTCCCACTTGTTACTCTGATTTATTCTTAGGAAAAAAGAAAACGTTTTGTTTTGCGTTTTCATTTTCACACAATCAAGATTAGCGTTTTAAAAGGCGAAATTTAAACGAATAGAGAGTCAGTAGCAAAGGAAACAAAATTGAGTGACGAGTGACAGCAAAGACAGCTTGATCATTTTATGCTTTTGATGTTATTTTATTAAAGGAACTGTAAGATAAACTTTTGAAAAGAAAAAATACAAATGTTTTAAATAAAATGAAGAGGAAGCCACAAAAAAATTTAAAAGGTTTTGGTGAAATCTAGACAATCGTATATTTTAGTAAACATGAAGCTTGGAACAAGCTGTAAATCACGGGAAGCGATAAAACCTTAAAATATCTAGTGTAAAATGTAGGGTACGTACACAAAATACGTTAGGCTTTTAGGGGATACAGGATAAATAAAAATTTAGAAATTGTAATTTAGCAATAAATAAGAAATACTAAAGCACACTTAGTTTCCCTAAATTATAATTTGTGGTTGTCCGACGTATCGGAAGTTGACATACTTTACGAACCACCCCTTAAGACTCACGCTGATTATACGCTATATAGAAAAACCAATTGTACAGTTTTTGTTTTCTTAAACTCGTATTATATTACATGTTTGAATCTTTGATACCGGAATTGGAAACGAAATGTAGGAACAGTCGAAGCTTCTCTTCTCTCATTCCTTTAGCTTTGGCCAAACTTACTCTTTTGCGCTTGGTATCAATCTCTACAAATTCTACAAGTGAGACTAGATACGGATAATAATTGCCCGTACATTTTGCATACTCACAAACTCTCTCTCTTTCTGGTTCCTCTTGAGGTACTTATCTCTCAGCAAAAGACAAAAGACCTCTCTCTGCAAACTGCAAAGCCAAAAGGATAAGGCTCGCTCTTATTTTGACTGCAAGAAAAAAGTGTGCATGAGGAGGCCGTTTTGTATTTCTTATCCCTCATAAAAAAAAACTTGAACATTTTTTTTTCTAATGCACAAATTGCTTCTTATTCGTAGTTCTCGCAGATCTCGCGTAATAACTTGCGTAATTGACATGCGGACAAAAAAAAGTATCTATAGGTCATTCGCGCAATTGGAGGAAATCATCAAATGATGGTATTTTTTTCTACTCAACTACGCTCTCTCCTCCTCATCATCATTACAATTCAAGGGTGTCCAATGCAATGCAATGCAAGCAAGGTAGAGGTAGATAAGAGGAAGGAGTTGTAAACTATTTTGCGTGTTAGTGTACCGTACTTGGTAAGAATTAGGCCAAGAGCAGGAGGAAGATGATAATGATGTCTACGAAACCAAAACAAAGGATAGGACAGCTACTTCAACTTCCAACAGTTCAACCGATACACCTAGGTTGTTTTGCTTTTCCCCGTAAAGTGTCCCTTTAAATGTCTTGGCTTGAATGAATCTATGGAGGGAATGTGACTTACACGCAAAATTTGACATTTGACAAGGACGTTTAGATTAGAAGGAATGGTTGAAGCCTTGAAATACGCTGCATTTTAAGTGTTTTGAGAAAATTGAGTATCAAATAGTGCTTATTGATTATACACAGTGCAATGCAACTTGCAAAATGGGATGTATGCGTGATATTGTAAAGGACTCCGGTGGAAAAACCGTTTAAGGAGTGCATGAGATGTAGCATGTGTAAGTGAAACCATCTCCTCGGACAAAATTTTGCAAGTTGGAAAAGGCCGAAAGTGTTAATTATGCAGGCGAGGGGATCATGTAGACACTATAACGCCTTATAAACGTCAAGGGAGCACTTATGTAATCATTTTACCCCAAGTAAAGTAGAAACTATTGAAATTACAAATTCACGGAATTCAAGTAATCCGGATTAGAGGAGGGAGGGAGAGCGTACAATACGAGACACTATTTGCGATGACTTTAATTTATGTATTTAGGATCTTACCGGAAACGGCGGACAATGCTTGGACATCTAACCCTTCGTTCATCATCTTGTCCAGTAACTATGTATACTTTAGTTTAGTAACTTGGAGAAACCTTTGTGAATTCCTCCAAGAATATAGGAGGAAATCTAGAGCTACTAAAATTTTTGCAATATAACTTCCCGGAACTGAACCTGGAAATTTTTCGAAAGCCACAAAAGAGCACTTGTGTCCAGATGAGGTTCACAAGACATTCAGTCTCTTCACAACCGTTTTGAAAATTCCAACTGTTCGGAAAAAACTAAAGTTTTGTAAACCTTTTCCTGTTTCCTGAGAAGATTTAAGTTGATGGGAGAGGACACCTGTGCCCTTTCCGGTTACACGAAGTGTTACACTTTGTACTACACAAAAAGTACTTTTCGGGAGGGGAAGAACTTACTCCCTACTTAAAAACCCCAAGAATGAGCAGGACGCTAAGTACATATTGCCTCGTCGCAATGATTCTGTTTTGAAGTTGAGCGTCAATTGGTGCAAGGGCCTAGCCAAAAATGAAGGGTTCTAGAAATAGCTTGAGTTGCTTCAGCTCCCACTACCGCTCTCAGGCTCAGTCAGGACAAAAGTGTTTCGTGATTCTAGAAAGAGTCACCTGCTACTACCAAATTTTATGTAAAGTGTAATGATTACCATACGCTCTAATGACGTGAGGCGTGCATTGACGGTTTAAAGTAAACCAATTGCACCTTGGGATGTCCCTAGCTGTTTTAAAATGACGGTAGCGTTGGAGCGTTGCAATGCGGAATGGTGAGAAGATACTTATCTCTTACAAATCTAACAAATCCTACAAATTGAATGGAGTACCATGATAATCGCAAACACTACAATTTACACTCCAAACAGCGTCATTCCTAGCGGAAAAAGTCTAAATAGCTTAAGGAATCTCACAGATTAGTACATACGCTGTTAATGATGCGAACGTATTTAATAGGAGGGTAATGGCAGTTGCATGTTTTGCAATTTTGCATCATGCTGAAGCACGTTAGCATAAGCAAAAAGTGAGTTCCCTCAGAAAAATCTGTTCCTTCTCCTATATCCACGCAAGAAGCCAGAAGGAGGCAAAGTCGTCCAGTCTACTGGGGGGACATGGACTATTATAGATCAATATGATGAAGTATTCTATCAAGCACTCCAACAATCCCGACCAAGGTGGATTGGATTAGATGAATAACTTCTTCGATAAGTTAAGGATAGCAGAGATCAATCAAATGAGCAACGTGAGGAGAGTAGACTTAACTGATAGTGTAAATTTGTAAATAGTTAAGGGAATAATAACGCTCATGCGTGTATTTTCATAGCTCGTGCATCTTTCGTCCGACAAGGAAATCATAAAGTCTGCAGTCTTTTCGCAGAACATTCGTCATTTCAGTTAAGGTCCTGAGAGCTTGAGACACTCGAGTCTTGAAAGGGAAATATTTATTTTTTGGAAGTTTAAGTGTTATTTTATGATGCAATGTCTCTGTTCTACTATGGTCTGTCCCTGACTGACGTAAAGCTCATTTCCTTAATGTAATGAGATGGGATTGCGATTACGAAGCGATCTATAAGCGATTAATGCGCTAGGACACGCTACGCGTTTGCTACATTAATTTTACATTTCCATCTCATCTTTTTCACTGCTTGAGCCGTTCAAAACGAAATTAAATGCATATCAATATTTTTTTTCCGGCTTGTCAATGATCTCAGAGTCAGAGAAGAGTGTGACATGACATGTATACTTTTGCGAGTGTCCTGTCGTTCGTGAAACCAATAAGAGAGGCAGAGAGCGAAGCAATGAGCAATGTTGATGAATTCATTTACGAATTTACGAGGATGGAAGATGATGTTGGTCTAGCTGCTAAACGGATCTCACACCCTGACTCAAGTGTTGCAATCTACTTAACATTTACTGGGTAAAACCGCACACATGGCTTAAGTGATGGAAATGACGAGAGCATAAGCTCAGAGATAAAATGCATATCGCATATTTTTAGTAGGCTACGAGACCAAGTATGGCTTGACTAGTTTTGCCATTTGGCCGAGAGGTGTAAACGCCAAACCAAATTTCCGTTTCGTTTGTTACACCGCACTCGAGGGAGAGAGAGAGAGCAAGTGAGATAATAAAATACGTAACGAATTGGAAATTGTTTCAAAAGAGATGTTTTTTTCAGTGACATGATTTTTATGTCTAAGCGTTTCCTCTCATTTAACGAGCTTTCTGTTACACTCTAAGATTATTTACGGTTTACAGGAGGATATTCATGAAGTTAAGGCTAAATAAAAATTGTAATTACCTTAAGAGTAGTTGCTCCGTTTTTAGGCGCCGAGAAACACTACAAGAATAAATGAGCAAGAGCAGAGTGTGAAATCACTAGTGTTCTCACGCTGGAACCGGAACGAACCGAGATTTGTATAGTTTGGCAGGAACAACTTAACGCTGATTCTGTAGCAAAATTAATGGCACCCAGTCATTACCAGTTTATTGGGTGACATCGAGTGGAACAAATGATGTTCGTCCAGAGAAGAACTTGATCAATTGGAAAGTATTGCAAGTATTGCCCCTTTTAGGTTTATCTCTACATTTCCCTTGATGATGATAAGCAATAATGGGAATAATCTTTAGCAATCTATTCTACTGGGTGGACTTTGTCACTGAAATGTTGAGAAATGTAGGGAATGCAGATGTTTGGGCGTCTGTCAAACAACTGAGGATGTTTCGCAGATTCAAAGAACGCATCAGTAAATTGTAACAGGATATGATGTGCGGTGCGGTATGCCTACATTCTTACCAGAACATGAGCATAATAATCCTCAATTCCTCATGATGATCTACACGGTTTTCAATTTTTACGATTTCTCCATTTCTCTTCTCCGTAGGCAAACATTAGGGAAAAAAGTGTGTATCATCTCGTCACAGACACAGATCTTCCCTAATTCGGCGCACGTTTAAACAGAGAGACAAGCAGTAAATGGTATTTAGATAACGTTCAAACGAAACATGTAATTATCATCCAACTTTTAAAATGTAAATTCATTTCGGAGTAGACTCGTAGAGTAAAGAGCTGTCCCGTCTCTACTCAAGCTTAAATTTTACTATAGAAACTATATATCCGTATGGATGATGTGATGTGGTTTTGCTTGATGCGCTCAACTCGCACAATCACAATCAGCAAAATTGCAATATTTCAATGTGTTTTTTTTTGTCAGGCTTCATTTGTTCATCTTCTTCGGAATAATGTGCAATACTCGTCTTCATGAATATATTCATGCGGAATAGGTTTATAGGAGTTTTATGAGGTACATGAGATCGTGAGGTGTGATTCATGGGTACACCTAGTTGACTTTTGAGTAACCTAATGGAAAGCTGGGGTTGGAAGTGGGAAAATGCAGCCTGTTTGTAAAACACTAAAAATCGGTTACAGGTAGTGAAGCCAGAGCTAAGGTAGAAGTAGAAGAGCTCTACAGTTTATGGAGTATGTCCAGAGTACACAGATTGAATGCAAAACAATCCAAGGATGAAGAGAAATATTAAATGTGCAACTGTAACAAGACTGTTTTTTTAATATTGCGTCATAGTTAAGCATAAAAACAAGCATAGGAGAAGTAAATAAAGTGAGCTTTTGAAAACGCTGGGGGATTTTGAGCGTGGGATGTACTCTTCAGGACTAGCAGCACCTTCCAACTATGAAAGTTTCAGATTTTGGCCTCCCAGTCGAGAAAAAAGTGAGTAAATTTTAATGTACTTATCGTTAGTGCACCAGATGCTGACCATGTGGGTCTGATTGAATATAAATTTTTAGCAAGTTTCAATTTTTCCAATCATAGGTTAAATTTATAGTTTAGAGTGTCCCTTATCAGATTCAGTTTAAAAAATTAAACTTAGGTCAGACCTGCCTTGCTGGATGAGGTTTGGGAAGACACGAGCACGGTATTAAACCTGTGTGATCTTACATTGCCCCTTATACTTTGGCTTAAAGCTGCCATATAAACCTCAAAGAGTCTAGAGCTCTACAGCATGTGTCATATTTGACTAATTTATGCATCCATGCGACGATGCGACACCAGGCCACACCAGACAGCACATTTTCTCAGAAGAATGATTTCATTCAGAAAGTTGAAACGAACTGAAATGAAATGTAAAATGTTTACCGTACTTATCTATCGACATGAAAGCCGTATCAGTGAACTTCTTTAAAAAGGGTAAAAAAATTTAACCATATGCAACAGTCATTATGAATTTTATATCTTAAGCCTATTTTTTCTCTTCGTTTGTCCTATGCCCCCTCCATAAGCCATAGGTAAACGAAAGCAGTTGAACTTTGTACATTTAACAAATTTTATTACCCTGGCACAATGCATTACGCTTATGTAAGCAATATTATAAAAGCAGAAAACGAATTGGAATCTAATTCTTTCCTGAAGAAAGGAGATGAGCTGGTGCATGAAAAATGGAAGAAATGAATTGGAGAAACATTCAAACATTGGAAGCTAATCTACCTATAATAGTGTTTAGGCTATCTATCCTACTGGGACTGGACTTGGTCTTTGGTATCTTTTGGTATCTTTGGTGCGGAGGACGAGAGCGAGTTGCGAGAACATTCATTTCGTCTGTAACTAACCAGCCTACAATTCTACATCCCACCTACACAAAAGACAAACCAGCCTTAAGCTCATGCCATAGAAGAAGTAAAGCCCATAAAGACGAACATTTTCAGTTTCATTCTCCTATTGCAGAACAACCAATGTTCAAGGATATTCATTTCCCCTGTCATGTCATTCAGATCAGATCAGAAGATCAGACTTTTCAGCAGAGACTTTTCATTTCTGAAAAAAAGTATTGGAAGAGCAAAAGACAACTAGACCAAAGACCAACAATATCGTATGCTTACAATTTACAATAGAACGAGTAAACAAGATTTTCTGTATTTCCCATAATGATCCTCCTGCTAATATTACTCCACCGTAAAGATGTTTTTCATATTGGATCGTGAGGTGTAGTGGATATTTGGCTTTGGGAGTGAGTGAGTCAATCAGTGTCAGGGAAACTGGTAGTCTAGAGCCTCTAGAGTCACTAGAGCTCTACAGTAGTAATAGCAATGTTATTTTGTCAGGACAGTCTGTCCTCCCATTAACGTCTAATTCCAAATTACCCTAATTTACCCACCATGCATATTTAATGTAGTCGGACATCTCTGTAATATCTTAAGACACTTGATTACCAAGGAAAATCCAATGCAAAATGCAATCTTAAATTTGACAAAACACTTAAATATTGGGAGGGTGAGCAAACAGCTAACGTAATTATCTCGTGGTCTTTGCATCTGCCCAAGCGTGCGTTAAAAAATTTAGGGAATTTAAAAAGCTTACGTTAACAATCCGGATAAAGCCTTGTTTTTCTGCTTGCCTTTCTGATGAAGATGGTGGTATTGGTTTGAAGTTGTCGTACTGGTAACGGTTGTTCTGACTTTTCCTAACTTGGTAACCGGATTTCCTTAAAGGAGAGACTAGGACCGCGCACGACTAGATACGGTTTATTCACAATTTTTTCAATATGTAAATACACTTTAGAATTTTCTGGAGCACAAAGTCTGTCTGGAGTCTCTTATGCAAATCTTAATGCATTGAAGACACTATAATTGAGGATTAAATTACTGCAGAAAAAATTGCCAAAATTTATGAACTTTTAAGTTCTTAAGGAATCCCCAGTTTTCCATACACTTTCCAGGTACGCCCACTCCAGAATGAAATTCTGTTAATTCTGGACAAACAATGAAAGTCAGACTAAGTGCAAAGTTCAACTAGCAATTTACACGCTAAATTATTTCAATATATCTTTGATGACTTTGTCAAAACTCTACTTGGGACTTTGGGAGGTTTCGGAGTATACAGTGGAGTTTGAGGACTAGTACAAGTTGAATGACAGCACACAGTAGGTGGGAAGTACGAGGACGGGTATATACATAAACGTGCAAATTAGAGTCTTTCCCGTATTCCTATCTTCATGTGAAGCACACGGAGTATAAGTTTCTCTGGGGCTCTTAAGCGGTTTTTCTATTTACCGTAACTCCTACTGCTCCAGCACAATATATAATCCGCTTTTATCCAGAAGGACTCTAATGAAATAGTTTAAGCAATAGGCTGCACCTCTAAAAGCCCGTCTGGCATTAGCAGTTTCCAGCGGTTGACTGAGCCAGTCCTACGCAATGGATTGTGATCTTGATATCTCATTCCAGGCAGCCAGCCAAAAAAATTTATAGGGCCGTGTGTTCAATACACTAGGTATTCAGCTGCCGGCTTATACGGCAACATAAAAAAAGAGTCTTGACAGCCACAACCCTACTCATACTGACATAACTTTGGCTTGAGCCAGGCACGACAAGATATGCTCGTATAAGATGAATTAAATTGTTGTATTTATATGGAATTTCCAGTGGGGAGACTTCCCTTCATCCATCCGATTTTTATAGATATTTTCATATCATGGCCATTCGTCATCATACAGCTACAGCTACTTATGAACGCAAACGGGTATTGGGTTCGCCGAGAAATGAAGTAGGCACTCTGGAAATACTGGTGATTAATATTTCACTAATTATTCGCAGAGACGTTGCCTATTTATATACTGCATGGTTATTTTTCTTTATATCAAAACTGGAACCCGTAAACATGTTAATTGTACCATGGCGTCTAGAAACTGCGCAGAAAATTTGATTGCAGTAGTCCACTACAAAGGCAAATCTAGAGGTGAACTAAGGAAAATCAAATTGATTTTATCTCCTCCAAGTTTTACGTGAGAAAAATTACCCAGTGGCAAGATACACGAATGAGCTCATGCGCATGGAAAATTGGAAATGTTGAAATGTAGCATAAAATTGCAGTATATTTTTATAATTAAAATGCAAATCATACTTATGTATATAGCCATGAGGAGTTAGCAAATTTTAGGTTTTCTTTTTAGCCAATACCTAACACCTCCCATCAAAAGTCAAGAGTGAGAAGTAATGATTCTTTGTTCTTGAACTTCTCAGGTCGTTTACTTTTCAGCTTCCGGAATAAGAAGTACGGAATTAATCATCGCTTATTTTTGGTAGGTAAAAGCAACAGTAAATACCCTCTACGTATTGATCTTTATCTAGATGAGGTAACATGGGAACTGAAAATTTACTGAGAAAAAAATTTTCCGCGGTTAAACAGATAATAAAGATAAGAATGAAAGTCGTGAGAGCATTCTCCTATTCTTGGAGAATATTCTGGGATTTGTTCATCATCAGATAACACTATTCAGATGTTATTACCAAATATGTAAAACTAACTATTACTTTCGTTCAGTGGCGAAATGGTAGTTTACAGTTAGATGAATCAGGCGCATTGTAAGTAATGCTGTCTAAAATTCATGATCTGTCGACTTAATAGTAGAATATGTTGCAAAAAGAATGGAGATTCGCCTCACAATAAAAGTTAAACGCATGGTGACTTGCAAATTTTATTTTACGCATTTTCCTCCACTTTTGTCGTAAGCAGCACGTGAAGGAAGTAGGCTTTCTTTCCTCCTCGACTTCTCAACGGCTCAAGAGTCTTATAGCAGGAAAGTAATCAAGATGAAAACAACTTGCTCTAATCATAATACTCTGAAACATGCTCTGATTGGTTACGCATGCGAAAATCATGCATGGAGTCTATTATTGCATACGGATACTACTACAAATTGACTAATTTAAATCAGTTGGGGCTAATATTACTATTGGTACAGCGTCCCAAATCTAAGTCTCTGAGCGCAGTTCCTGTAACATGTTTCGAAATTACTTAGTTTTGTAGGATCATACTATGAGAGTTAGAGTTATGCAATCGAAAATACTGACCTCCCACCAACATCTTTAGTAAATCTTTAGAGTTTAAGCCGTGCGGTGAGAATGATGAATGATGAGTTAGCATTTTTGCACAAAAGTGACTCGACAGAATGGCAAGAACTACAAAGTTACTTAATGACACTTTCTAAACATCCAAGTAATCGACTAGCCCTACTTCCTGAGTGAAGTTTATTGTTTGGGGTAAATAGGAAAAGCACTTTTCTTTGTAGGCATAGCATCAGTATCATAATGACGTAGATATGCAGGTAATAGATTTTGCTCGAATTTTCTGCAATTCATGTACCTACTTTTCAAAAGAGTAAATAACGCTTTGGCTTTACGGGTTCACATTTCAAAATGAGGCACTTATAAACGGCTTGTGTTTGAACGGTTTTCATCAACCCAAGCAAATTTTATTGAAGAATGGAACTGATTAATGAGCTCAAAACTACTGCGAAAGAACAGTTTCCTTATCAGATTCATCTTAAATTGATCATAAATCCTTAAAATTTTAATCTCGCGCTGAAATACATTTTTTCAAAATTCCAATCAGCCACATCATTGCAATTTGCAACTGTATTAACATTTTAAACTTAAAATGTTTTTGTTTTTTATAGTTTTATGGGAAATAGGGACAATTCGAGCATTTTAACTAAGAATTTCTATATCCATTTCCTCCAACATCCATCTTTTAACTTTATCCATCGGACCTGCCCCTCCAAGCACTCCAAGCAATTCAATATGTGTATGTAGTGCTACTTGTCAAACATTTCATCTTTGACTTGACTTCAAATATGTACTAATGAATTTATTATGATTAGTTTCGTATTATTGTCACCTCCACCTCCATATCGCTGTCAGTAGGTACTTAGGTAATTCATCGAAACAAAAAAGTCTCAAATTCTAGCTCACAATTGATATGAATAAGGAAAAGGCTGTTATGACAGTTAGACATTGTGGTGCTGTGGTCAAGAGAGGAGGTAACGAAAACAATTTTAGTGTATACTTATCGGTAGAGTAGTCAGTGTCATTTTATCTATTACTAGGCCATGAGGTCAAGTACATACGAATTCCAAGATGAAGCAAATGACTTTGGCTTGTGACACTAGTAAAGCCGCTAATTGCTAGCTTACAGTTACAGTTGAGTTCCTTATGACAATTTATAAACATTCTTGTTAATGGATTGGAGTTGCATCGTTGTCAATGGGGAAGACAAAAAGTTGAAGAACTGGTTCTTCGCCTCCATCCATTTGATTAGGCATGTAGCTTACTTCTTGATCACTTGATATGATTCTGTGAGGAGCTCCGACTTCTTGTTTAATCTTCAAACGCGCATCTTTTCCAATTTACAATTTTCAGGCAAGAATAACAACAGTAGGAAAAAAAATGTTATCACAAGTTCCTTCACTTCATTCATTTGTAGAAAAAAATGAGTTAGGTAATCGTTATTTTTGGGGGGCCTTAACTTCAGTGTCACTGCAGGAGCAACAGTGAGTGCGGACAGGTTGTATTCTACATTGATAAATGGTTGCGTAGAGTTACATTCAGATAAGTACTCACTATCAACTATTATATTATATTCCTATTCCAAAATGTGTATTCGTGTCTGTCCACTTATTCCTCATCACTTCCCCGTTGCTTATCGAAATTTACGAACGGAATTTTAACGATGTTTCTCTAGTAAAACACCATAGTCCCATTTTGCCCCATAGACTGAACTAAAAGATGCATTATCCTTTTGATCTTTTATATGCCTTTTGACATTATGATGATTGATGATTTTGACATGATTTGTGACATTACCGTGATTGATTGGTTGTAAGTAATCCAAACAGTTGGTAGTTATACTCCCGTAGACATTCTTTTCTTACGTTGATCGGGCGTGCCTAGAATCTCTAGTACTATGATTTCCTGTATTTTGATTCCTCCCGCAGCATTACATAACGCTACAGTTATCGCATCACATTTAGAATGGCAATGAATAAGAAAAAATGTCATAATCTTAATAATCTACTATTCATTCCTGATCAATATCACTCAATCTATTTGTAATCAAGGATTGCCGTGCACTAAATGAAATCAAACGGGATGCACCAGTTCTTGTTGGTGTTTCCTCCATCTCTTATCCTGCGAGGAGGATATTGAAGATAATTATTTTATTTAAGATTATTTTACCTGAACGTGCATATTTCTTGTATTTTCTGCAAATTGTCACCGATTATACATTCATAATTTCATAAGCTTTGTATTCAGTGCTCTTCGTCTTATGCGTATGATAAGAAGAGATGTTGTGTAAAAACCACAAAAATATTGAAAAAACCATAATTACCTTAAGCGAGGCAAAATGATTAAAGGATTGGAGGATTGGACTACTTGGTATTCGCTTGTGGTGTATTAGTGTCTGCAAAAAAGACAAAATGTATACAATCGGACGGATAGTTTGATAATTTATGTCAGGGATGCGTGCTCTGGCTGACTAGGCTTCTCTTCATGGTCTAGTCTACAGCGGACGGAACTTGCTTTGTTTACCAGACGCACTACCACTACCACTCTTGTGTATTCTTATTCAGCGGCGTGATTGCTTTTTAGCATGCATCTCGTGCAATTCGTAATTCCCATAGAAGACGTAGAAATTTATATGCAAAGCATGGTTTATTGACATTAAACATTTAAACCGTTTCCAGCCGAGATTTTGACGTAATTCTTCAAAATTGAAGCAGTTATGAATTACCAATTACCAGCATAGCACCAATCATTGGTATCTCACGCGCTATGAAAAAATTGAGCAATTTGTTGCATTGATGCAATATCAATTCTAATAAATGCTTTAAAGCAGATAGAGACATAGCTTCGCTGAGGTATGAAAGGAT